>JAZHYW010059021.1:0-14543 GCA_037355805.1 Ixodes ricinus | reverse complement strand
ACTTTGTTATCCATATACCAAAATAATGCCATTTCCGAAAACGAACATCGTAGGTGAGTTTCCACCGCAATCATCAAGATTCCGATGAGCTTTTCTCCGCGTTGGTCGGTCTTGCTGTGAGATTTCCTTCGGACAGACTCATAGATGGCGCCAGCTGACAGCTGGATTTTTTGACGTTTTGATAGGCTACAAACTTAGTTAAAATTTATTACAATGAGAATCTCTGGAAAAGAGATCTTGTAAGAGATATATTCAGAAAGTCCTGGTCTTGACTATTGTGGAGCCTAAATTTGTATTTTGGCCCCGGTTTATTTTTAAATGTTTACGAAGAGCGGAACGAAAAAAAAAGGCTTTTTCAAGCATCTTTAAGTTCCCGTAAAAAGTTTTAAGCTTAAAATCGGGAAATGTAGCGCCGCAATATAACTCAGTTTTTTATTATCTTTCTAATAAAACCGTTCCCAAGTCAATCCGTTCGGTGGTTCTCGAGAAAAAATACTAAAAAGTTGCCATTGGAATTGCATAGGGCTCGGGAGCTGCGATATCCTCTTAAAAGTCGCTGATTAGAAAAATATTGGCACTGTCGTTCGTCCCAGTTCCCGACGTTCAGCGTGCGTGGCTCTTTACGAAATGCTGGATTATTTCGATGGCATATGGGTGAACGGGAATTTTTCTATTGAACAGTGGAACCGCCACGGAAATCGAGGAGTATACGGACTAAACAACCACATGGAGTCGTGGCACAGGAAGGTCATTGCAATGTCAAGGAGGGCCCACCCAAACGTTTGCAGTTTTATTAACTTGATCAAGAGGGACGAGGCCTTGACAATTATCTTTCCAGCAACTTCCAAATGGTGGTGCTGTGCGGGCCAGGGTCCACAAGTGGATCAGCAAAGATCGCAAACTGTCTGAACATAGAGTGTCAACTTTCTGACCGTGCTATTTCTTTGTTTGGATGTACTTATTAAAAACTCCAAGCACCTCATCGCGACGAAATGACACGTTATGCTTTGTAGGAATCAGTGGGAAGCAAAATCCGTACGCGCTCCGCTCCTGGCCCACATGTTCCCAGAATACGACGCGTGCGGTGACAAATCTATGGAAGTAGTCTATTCGTTAATAGGGCGAAAGTATTTTGTGGTTTCTGATTTCTTTTCTTTTCTGTGTGCACATAGGTTGCGTGTTTGAAAATCTAAGAAAAAAAAACGAAGTAAAAATCAAACCTCGTCTCTTCTGTCTGATACCGAGTAAGCGGATCGAATCGAGTGCTCGAGCGAGGGATTACAGGAGCTTTGCTCCCGTAATCCCTCGCTCTCGAAGGCAAACCGGACACCTCGGAAACAATCTGAAGGTCACGAGGTTCGCGTTGTGATCCTTCGACACGAGGTGCCGCTACTGGTCGATCCGAATCCATGTAAACGTAGTGGTTGAAGTGGATCCGATTCGCTAACTGGATCCGATGCGCTGCTGTCGCATCCATGTAAACGTAGCCTATTGTTAACTTGGGACTGGGTTCAAACAACGAACAAGTTTGGCTACGTTTACATGGATGCGACTGCAGCGCATCGGATCCAGTTAACGAATCGAATCGGTCCATGTAAACAACTCGGATCGGATCGGATCGGATCCGATCCGATCCGCTGGGACGGGGTGGTTTGAGATGGTCAATCCGAATCGAGACTCTCCATGTATACGCTAGCGGATCGAATCGAGTGCTCGAGCGAGGGATTACGGGAGCTTTGCTCCCGTAATCCCTCGCTTTCTGAAGGCAAACCGGACACCTCGGAAACAATCTGAAGGTCACGAGGTTTGCGTTGTGATCCTTCGACACGAGGTGCCGCTACTGGTCGATCCGAATCCATGTAAACGTAGTGGTTGAAGTGGATCCGATTCGCTAACTGGATCCGATGCGCTGCTGTCGCATCCATGTAAACGTAGCCTTTGACCGAGGCTGCGCGACCTTGACGATGGATTTCGCGTCCCCAACGCTGCGATGTCAAGAAGGAGAGGAAGATTTCGGTGTTGTTTCGCCTCCGGTACTGCTCACCTCGACCAGAAAGTTCAACAAGGTTTTTATGCAGTTGTTGACCGGCTCATCAATGAAGTGCAACGACGGTTCACACAGGATGGTTTCGACATGCTCCTAAGGCTAGAACAAATCCTCGTCGTCTCATTGAAAGGAAAGCACCGTCTTCAGATGGAATTCAAAGAGCGCCTGGGGATTCACGCCTCACTTTGTAGCCTGATGCTGATTCTGATCAGCCTATTTTAGCGACTTCGGAGAGATCATTCAGCGGCCTCCTGCGCTTGAAGACAAATCCGGTCGACGATGTCCCAGTCCCGACTTACTCATCTCATTCTCCTTCATGCTCACCAAGAGAGAACTGCTGCGCTCGACCTAGTGCAAGTCATGAGGAAGTTCGTCTCCACAACCACAGAAAAAAAAATCACATTTGGGAGCGTATAACATTCAGGGATCCCAGGCAATGCGAATACTATGTCTATTATGTTAATTTTTTTTCGTTTGATGTTTTAGTTTATTTTTCGGATCTTTGCATGCGCGGTTGATTTATATGAGCAATAAACTTGTGATTGCTGCCTTTTCCGCCCTTCGAATTGTCTCTTGTTGTCTTTAATCACTAAACCCTAAACCCCATAGATCAAAAAAATTGAGCGTGTGTTCTCCTGTTGTAGAATTTGAAGTGTGAAAGGCGCTGACTTGGCGCGCAGCGGACGGACAAATGGAAGCGCTGCACTCGCGCTCCAGATCGGCTAAAAAACAGCAATAAGGCAACCTAAGCAGCGTGCAAGTGTTAATATGATCGTCAGTAACATCAAGTTCTCTATTAAGCGCTGAAAATCCTAATTAATGCTTCAAGAAAAAATTGGAAACAAAAAACCTCCGCAAAACGGATATCCCTACTTAATTTTACATCATTGGCTACGTTTACATGAATTCGCATCAACCAGTGGCGGCACCTCGTGACCTTTTGATTGTTTCCGGGGTCTCCGGTTTGCCTAGCGTGGCGGAAGTCGCAATTGAGCTCGCAGCGGCACCTCGGAGCAGTGGTGCTGGCGCTCTGTTTGGTGTTTCAGCAACTTTATTTTGTTTCGCTGGTGGTCGCGTGCTACAAACCTTTATTATGCCGTCTTCGCATTCGTCAATTTGTTAAAATCGCGACTCCATCTGTACCTTTGGGTACAGATGCCCGTCACATTCTTTTTTTTCTCGTTTTTTATTTTTAAGGCAATTTTGTTTTTCGTTTAAGACGATTTCTTGTGACGCTTTCTGAGCACTCGCGGACTTTCGAAGCAATTATTTAGAGAAATAGAATGGTAATGTGATAAGCAGGGTTCGTTGCGCTGCCGGCACGAGTGCAATAATGAGCCAACACTCATTTCACTTATTAGTGCAAGGAATGTCTCCGTCTCCTTGTGAGTGAAAACCACACGGGGAAATTTGCCGCCACCTGAGTTTGCTGCCGCCACCGGTCGTCCAGGCCGTCCGCATCCGCTACCGGCATGCAACGCAACGTTCCCGTAACCTCTCGATTAAGCGCTTGATTCGATCCGCTAGCGTATACATGGAGAGCCTCGATTCGGATTGACCATCTCAAACCAGCCCTTCACAGCGGATCGGATGGGATCAGATCCGAACCGGGCCGTTTACATGGAACGTTTCGATTCGTTAACTAGATCCGATGCGCTGCTGTCGCATCTATGTGAACGTACGTACAGTGTAAGTTTGTCTTCACTTCATAGAAACCAAGGGCACCGCCCCGGCCTGGGGGGGGGGGGGGGAGGGAGGGGGAGGGGAGGGGAGGAACGGTCTCGTTTGCCCCTCCACTCAAAAACAAGTTGGTACGCCACTGGTCATATCCACTGCCGACAGTGACAGAGGTGCTCGCAAATCTGCGGGGAGGGAGAATTTCCTGCACCATCGACCTGGCTCAAGCATACCAGCAGTTACGAGTCACCCAGAACACAGCTGAACTTCTTACCATCAACACGATAAGGGCCTTTATCGTGTCAAGCGACTTCCTTTCGGCGTCTCGGTAGCACCAGCCATTTTTCAGAAATGCATGGAGACAACACTTGCAGGGATATCCGGTGTCAGCGTGTATCTGGACGACATCATTGTCAGCGGTGCCACAACCGCGGAACATGCCCAGCGCCTGAACCTTGTCCTGTCGAGACTCCAAGAAGCTGGCCTGCGAGCAAACCGTGAGAAGTGCCTATTTGGCGTTCCTGAGGTGACATACTTGGGCCACACGATCGATGCGGTTGGTGTTCATCCAACCAACGACAAGATCAAGGCGTTCAGGGAGTTGCCAGAACCAACGTCAAAAGCCACGCTGCAGTCGTTCCTCGGAATGCTCGCATTCTACGACAGGTTCTTAGAAAACCGAGCGACTGTAGCCTGCGATCTGTACAGTCTACTAGCCAAGAACGTTCCCTGGCACTGGGAAGAGCGCCATGCCCTCACTTTCCGCAAGCTGAAAGAGTTGGTACTTCGCAAGACAACGTTGGCTCACTACGATGAGTCGAAACCACTGCTTCTGTCCTGTGATGCGTCACCATATGGCGTCGGCGCAGTTCTTGCGCAGTTCGACCACGAGGGCAGGGAAGCTCCAATCGCATTCGCGTCAAGAACTCTAGGGGATGCCGAGAAAAATTACTCACAGCTTGATCGAGAAGGATTGGCTGTAGTGTTTGGGGCGATGCACTTTCATCAATACATCGCCGGACGAAGTGTCGTTATTATCACCGATCACCAACCACTGCTCGGCATCTTGGGACCGCAAAAGCCGGTACCACAAGTCTTGTCACCCCGAATGCGGCGATGGTGCGTCAAACTATCGGCGTACGATTACAAGCTCGTGTACAGACCTGGGAAACGACACCAGAACGCGGACGTTCTAAGCCGTCTGCCCCTACCTGACAGTGACGACGAGCCTTGCTCACCAGGAGACGTCCTGATGATTGAAGCTTTGACAAGTTCTCCGCTGACAGCAGAGAAGATAGCAGCCATGACATGCGCGGATACGATTCTGTCCCGCGTCTACGAGGCTGTGCAGCAAGGCAAGCTTCATGAGCTCACGGAGAAGGACTTTACCGCGTACAGAAAAAAAGGCGCAGAGATGTCCACTCAGAGAGGATGTGTCATATGGGGATCCCGGGTGGTCATACCAGCTTTGGCACGCTCTGAAGCAATGAACTTAGTGCATGCTGGACACAAGGGGATTGTGGCCATGAAGTCATCTGCACGCAGCTATGTGTGGCGGCCTGGCATCGACCGCGACATAGAGGAAGCTGTTGGCAGCTGCCCCATCTGCCAAGAGTCCAGGAAAATACCAACCAAGGCACCGCTTCCTACGTGGGATCACGTATCACTTCCTTGGGACACGCTACATTTGGACTTTGCAGGCCCTCTGGAAGGAAACATGTTCCTTGTCGTTGTAGACGCCTATAGTGGCTCGAAGTGCGAAGCATGACTAATGCCACATCTGCAGTGGTGATCAAAGAACTCCGAGGTATGTTCGCCACTTTTGGACTGCCTCGCAAGATTGTTTCCGACAACGGAAGCGTCTTTGTATCCAAGGAGATGACGGACTTTTATGAAAATAATGGCGTGAAGTTTGTGACCAGCGCTCCGTACCATCCAGCGACAAATGGCCAAGCCGAGCGCATGGTTTACGAACTTAAGCAAAGTTTGACAAGAGAGAGAGAGAAAATATTTATTTTAACACGCCTCGTCCGGCGCTCCAATATATCTTTACCACTCTTCCCCAAGTACGTTGTGGACGTGCTGGATCAGAAGTGGCAGTAGGAGGTCTTGGTGATCTTTAGGTGGAGTGATCCAGCTCTCCCAGGAATTTGGGTGTAGGTCGGGGGGCAGTTGGCGTAAAGTGGCAGATATGAGGGGTTTCGCGTGTGGACAATCCCACATCATGTGTATGTTGGATGGGTGGCTTCCGCAATGGGGACAGTAGGGGCGTCCAGGGAGTCCTTGTATGTAGTGTTTGTAATGAGGGGTCATTAGAGTGTGAGTTTGAGCACGGCGTAAGATGGCACCCTCTTCGCGAGTGAAATGTGGAGGCGGATGGGGGAGAGTCGAGGCGGTCATACGCAGTTCTTTGAGGATAGCCGTCCGAGCTTTGTGGAGTTGCTTGCGGTGTTCACGTGGGTCGTAGGACTCAGGCCAGAGGGTAGGAGGCCCCGGATTTCCTTCAGCGCGGGAGAGCGCGTGCGCTCTTGAATTTCCTCCCATGCCCTGATGGCCTGGTATCCATTGGATGGTGACGTTCAGATGAGGGTGAGTAGTTAGGTGTTGTTGGATGAGGGCGTGTATATGGGGCGGGAGCGTGTTGTCCCGAAACTGTCGACAAGCTCCTTGACTGTCGGTGCGTATGAGAATCTGATCGTGATGATGTGTGGGGATGATGATGGCCTCGGCGATGGCAAGTGTTTCGGCAGCCGTAGGAGAGGGTACACCTTCATGCAGAGTGGTATGGGAGTAGGTATTGTTAGTCACTGCCGTGCGACATCGGTCAGGGTAATAGCTGGCATCAGTGAAGTAAAGGTCTGTATCCGGCGGTTCCCCTTGCTTCGTGAGACGTTTGACACGATCTTCCCTTCGAGAAGAGTGGGCCTCCGGACACATGTTTCGCGGTAGGGGAAGGACATGTAGACGTGGCAGTGAGTCCCATGGTGGGGAGGTTGGAGGGATGGAGGGGAGCTGGGAGGTATCATAGTGCTGGTGGTCTAGTATTCGTCGGCCTTGTCGCGATGTACCTAGGCGTTCATGTTGAGCGTGGCGATGCATGGTAATGCGCTCGTCCAAGGTGTTGTGGATGCCAGTTAGAGGTAGTAGGTGGTTGGGTGCGAACCGTGGAACGCCAAGTGTGAGTCGGGTGCACTTACGGAGCGCGGTTTCGAGTTTGCGGATTTGTGTGGTGGTGAGGGTGACATAAGGTAGGTTGTACATGACTCGGGTGTAGACCAGGGCTTCGACCGTTTTCCGCATCTCATGTTCTTTTAGACCTCGGTTGCGCCTGGATACTCTAGTGAGCATATGGTGAATTTCGTTTATCTGCTTTGTGATGAGTGCTAACCACTCGTCCGCTTTGCCGTCCTGTTGGAGGAGGAAGCCTAGCACCCGTATGGTGCGGCGGCGAGGGATGAGGGTGCCATTTATATGTAGTTGAATGAGTGCGCGGTAGTCGTCTGCCTTCTGTCCCGTATCGTTAGAGACAACGATGTATTCTGTTTTTGTGGGGGAGCATGTGAGGCCAAGTTGCGTTATGTGGGTGTGGATTGTGTCAAGTCCGGCCTGCACCGTGGCTTCCTGGTCTGCTGGGGAGCCGGTGCAGCACCAAACGGTGATGTCGTCCGCATAGATATTGTGCTGTAGGTGCGGGATTTCGTGAAGTTTACCCGGAAGATTCTTCAAGGCTAGATTGAATAATGTGGGAGAGAGAATAGCCCCCTGTGGTACTCCAGCTGTTAAGGTATGGTCAGGGGATACGAAGTCATTGACCTGTATCTGTACTGTTCGATCGGTTAGAAAGGCTTTGACATAATTATACATTCTAGAGCCGGGTGCCGTGTCCAAGAGGTTATCTAGTATTGTGTGGTGCGCTACAGAGTCGAAAGCTTTGTGAATGTCTACGCTTGCTATGGTACGCAGTTGTGTAGTACTGGCATTCTGGTATATATCTTCGTATATGCGAAGCATGGCATCTTGTGTGCTAACATGTGATTGAAAGCCCGTCATAGTGTATGCTAAGGAATCTGTGGTCTCTAGATGCCATTGAAGGCGATTTAGAGCCATTCTCTCCATAAGTTTGCCAACACAAGAGGTAAGTGAAATAGGTCGGAGGTTGTTGATCTGGTTGGGAGGTTTTCCGGGTTTCGGGATGGGTATGATGAGGGCCGTTTTCCACTCATGAGGGAGGATTCCAGTCTCCCATGCCTGATTGATTTGGTCGAGGAGAGGTTCGAGGAAGTGCTCAGGTAGGTTGCGTAGTGTGGTGTAGGTGATTCCATCCATACCTGGGGTAGTGTTCCTTTTCAGGTTGTGAAGAGCTGCTTGTAGCTCGTTCATGCTGAAAAGGGAATTGATTCCGGTGGAAAGAGAGTCGGGAGATTCGGGAGGATGGTCGGGCAGTGGGGAAAGGTTTGGTTTGTGTGGATAAAAGAGTTTTTGTATGTCTCGTGCAAGAGATTCAGGGTCTGCTCCTGCATGCATGAGAAGCTTTGTTAGTGTGTGCCTAGGTTTAGCCTGTCCCAGAAGGGATCGAAGGATCTGCCACACTCGAGGTGTGTGTAGTTGTCCGTTAAGCTGATCGCATGTCTGGAGCCAGTTCTCGGTAGTAAGGGTGTATGCATATTCCTGCGCCTCCTCAGTGATAGCCTGTATAGCTTTTTTGAGGTGGCGATTGGTCTTGTTCTTTTTCCAGCGTTGTATCATGCGGTGTCGTTTGTCCCACAAGGAGAGGAGGTGTGAGTCTACATGTTCGTGGTCTGGGGTGTTTATTATGTGCTTTGTGTGTTTGCGGTATGTGGAGTGTAGAATGTCTACCCACTCTTGGTAGGAGGAGGGGTGGGTAGTTCCTCTAGTTCCGTTCGGAGTTTATCCCATTTGGTCATTCTAGTACGCAGTCCTCCCTGGGAGCTCTTTCGGCGTGTTTGAAGGTAAGTGAGCGAGGTCTGTAGGATGCAATGGTCGCTCCCCAAAGTTTCCTGGAGGTTATCCCATGTCGCTGGCACTGGTCCGTTGTACCATGTGAGGTCTGGTGAGCTGTCATGTTCTACACTGTTTCCTGTACGTGTGGGCAGGGTGGTGTCATTGAGAAGGGTGTATTGATGAACTTCCATGGCCTGCGCTAGCTTGCGGCCATTCGAAGTGGTGCGTTTATATCCCCAGGAGGTGCTGTGGCTGTTAAAGTCCCCTGCTATGAGGACCGGATGAGACTTGTATCCTGCTGAGTGTTTAGCTAGCCATCCTAGGTTTGCGTTAGGGTGTTTAGGTAGCCAGTAGGCGTTCGTGATGATAGTGTCCTTGGTGTTGTGCCCTAGACGACATTGGACAGTGACGTATTCATTGGATGGTGTGTTCAGGTGGGAGGTGTCAATTTGCGTAGCAGCTATGTGTTTGGATACATAGGTGGCGGTCATGATGGGGACCGAAACGCCCGTGGGTGACCGTTTGTCTTTGTGCGTGATGCTAGGTTGTATGAATAATTCATATCCAGGAATAGTGATTGATCCGTTTGTTTCTTGAAGAAGAATGATGTCAGGTTTGGGGTCAGCCACCTTTATGTACTGAGTAAGGAGGCCCTTTTTGCGACGTACGCCTCTACAATTCCATTGCCATATGGTGTACGTGGCTTGTGGCGTGTTCGGAGAAAAGTTAAGTGCGGTGGGTGGTGGCGGTGGAGAATTAGACATCTTGGTTCATATCGGTATCTATCTTGGCTGTGCCGTGGGATGTTTCTGCTTGGCTGCTTCTAGTCTGTCGTTTGCGTGGTAGCTCCAAGGCATTTATGGCCTGTTCTAGTTTTAATATAGTGGCGGCTTCGTTATCGAGGCGAGTAGCTAAGTGTTTGTTGTGTTCGATGATTTGCTCTATGAGTGCGTCTCGCCTTTGGTTGGCCTGTTGCATCTGCTGTGTGGTGGACTGAAGCGCCGAAATGGCGTTTACCAGTTTGTCTACTTTAGTTTCAAGTTTCAAGTTTCTTTATTCCTCTTCAAACAAGAAGAGAGGGAGGAGGGAAAAAAGCAGTACAAAACTGCTTGACAGTGCCCTCTCCTCCCCCAACAGCAACAGCAGAAGAGGCACTCAAAAACAAAACCACTCTCAAGAGTACACAATCAGATTTCTGTCGAAACTAGTAATGATAATATGCGTTTGTTGGAACAGTTTTCAATTGTTATATTCCGTGATAAAAAATAGTTTAACATTTTGGGTAGCTGGTATCTCACCATCTGATTTCCGTAGTTAGTTCTCGAGCGCGGGACCGTCCAGGCGTCGGCATGGCGGGTGGCATACGAGGTGTTTTGTGAGTGGAGGGAAGAAAGAGAAAGAAGACTGTTTCCCGGGTGGTTTGTCGCTGTTTTATATGCTAGGGCAAGTTTATAGTCATAATAATTCGTGATTGGAACAATTCCTAATTTATTGAATAACGGTGCCGTGTGGCTGTCATGTGCTTCATTACACAAAATACGAATTACTTTTTTCTGAAGTATATGAATACGATGAATATTTGCAGAAGTTGTAGTTCCCCATACCAAGAAACAGTAATTAAAACAAGAATAGAATAAAGAGTTATAAAGAAGTCGTAGTACAGACTGGGGTAAGGTTCTTCTATACTTATAAATTATACCTGCCACTTTTGATAGTTTTTTCGCTATCATCTGAACTGTTTCATCCCATCGCATGTATTCATTAAACATAACACCAAGAACTTTGACATTCTGCACAATTTCGATACCACGTGAGTCTAAGGAGAGAAGCTGATTTTCGCTCATTTTTACCCCCTTTGCCCTGAAAACAACAGCTTTCGTTTTATTACTATTTATCACTAAAGAGTTGTGGACTGTCCACGTGTAAAGCTTATCTAGAAACGTATTACCTGTCTTCATAATGTCCGAAATATCGGACCCTGCAAAAAATATACTAGCATCATCTGCATAAATTATCATGCTTGCTTCATCGTCAATGTTAGCTATGTCGTTAATATAAAGGTTAAATAAAAGTGGCCCTAAAATACTACCTTGTGGAACACCTGCATTAAGTTTTCTAGACTCAGAACGTTGGCAATTTATTACAACGCTTTGAAAGCGAAACTGTAAGTAACTCTCGAGTATTTTCAGGGCTATTCCCCGAATACCAGAAAGTTCTAGTTTTTGAAGGAGAGTTTTATGGTTAATACGATCGAAAGCTTTTGAAAAATCGATAAAGATTCCCAATGTAAGCAGTTTATTTTCAATATTGTTTAGAATTATCTCTTTTTGATTAAGTAACGCTAACTCTGTCGAGTACCCTTTCCGAAACCCGTACTGCCGGGGACTAAGAATTGAGTGTTTTTCAAAAAAAGTGTAAAGTCTTTTATGTATGATTTTTTCCAATCCTTTTGAAAATATCGGTAAAATGGAGATTGGCCTGTAATTACTAAGATCATTCCTATCCCCTGCTTTATATATGACAGAAACCTTTGCTATCTGCATTTTACGCGGAAAAACACCAGTTTCGAGACATAAATTAAATATATGAGTTAAAATAAAAGCAATAGACTCTATAACATATTTAATGGGCTTTATTTGAATGTCCTGAGAATCAGAACTTTTGCTGTTTTTTAGACTCATAAAAATTGAAATAACTTCTTCCTCGCTAGTTGGAGAGAGAAATATGCTGTCAGAAAGATATTTTACATATTTTGAAGCTTCAACAGAGTAAACGCTGTTCACTAAGTCGACAAAAAAATCATTGAACGCGTCTGCAAGAGCTTTACCTTTTTTCATATCCCCCTCAATCGTAAGTTCGGTTGTTTCTCCAAACTGACGTCCTTCGTGTAATATCGAATTTAACTTTTTCCACAAAACATCCGTTCTCTTTTCATCCCGAAAAAGCAAAAAATAGTATGACCGTTTGGCCCGCCGTAGCTCACTTGTTATCTTATTTCTTTGCATCTTAAAACTTGACAATACAACTGGATCCCTTGTACGCATAAATTTTCTATAAAGTGCATCTTTTTTCTTCATCATTTTTAATATTTCTGCTGTGACCCATGGTTTTCTACACTTTTTATGAACTATATGTTTTTTGTACTTAAATACACGGTTATATATATCGCAAAACGTTTCAAGAAAACTCTCGTATGCCTCGTCTGCCGACACCTTAGACAGAACCACACTCCAGTCTGTTGTGTTAATTTGTTCTTGAAAAGATTCGAGACTTTTTGTACTAATATCACGGTAATGAAGGTTAGGCACACATATTTTCTTGTGTTTGATATTATCTAGAGTTATAAACATAAAAATAGGGAGATGATCACTTATTGTCGCCCCTATAACACCAGCATGCGCATGTTCCTTGGGTACATTTGTTAAGAAAATATCTAACAATGTTTCATTCGCACTACTATAACGAGTTGGTTGACAAATGGTACAGATATAACCATACGACTGATAAAGCGTGAGAAATTCTGATTGCTGTGTAGATGACAAAAGCATATTGATATTAAAATCACCCCCCATAACAAGCTTCAGGTTATTCTCACCGATAAAAAGAAAGAGTTCATCTAGATATTTTAGGAAACAAGACATGCTGCCACCAGGAGGGCGATACACGACACAAAAAACGTTATGCGCGTGCTGCAACGTCAAAACCTCATAATCCTGGGTAATTGCCGAAAATTCATCTATAATACTGCAGTGTAGGGTATTTTTTACGTACACAGAAACTCCCCCTCCTCTTTTGGAATTTCGACATAAATTATAGTTTTCATAGTTACTTAAAATTTCAACAGTATCATCTGTAGTATACCATGTTTCCGTTAACATGATAACATCAAAAGAAAAATCGAAACTCTGTAAAAATGCATCTAACTGATCAAATTTATTACGCAAGGACTGTGCATTCAAATGAAACAGGGAAAATACAACGCTGGTTTGGGATCTAAACACGTTCCCGACCTCACTCGGCAAGAAACTAATTTGGTTAGCCATTTCAGAAAGAAAGAAATCAAAATAATGACAAATCTTCAATATTTCTACTCCAGTTTCCGCAAGTCATCTTCGTTCCTGATTACGAGCACGCGCCCTCCATCTTGTTTCCTCAAGAGTACATTTCCATTCCTGTACCAGGCATACTTGTAAGCGTTTGCCCTTGCCCATTCTTTTGCAGTCCAAAGTAGCGATCGTTCATGCCCCGTCAAATTTTCCAAGAGGAAAACGTTCGTTTCCGCTTCTTTCAGGCTCAAGCGCTTACGGAACCATAGATCCCGTGTTATCTGGCTTGCGAAGCGCACGATAATTCCAGGGACCTTATCAGACTTCGAGGCAAGTCTGTGCGCTGACACCATATCACTAGCGGTCAACTCTGGTACGTTCATCATTCTTGCCACGCTGTTTACCTTTTCCAGTACGTTCTCTCTCTCAGTCATCGGTACATTGTGAAGTTCCAGGTTTTGTCGGCGTGACCGCCATTCAAGTTCATTCACCTGTTTCTTTAGTTCTTTGATTTCTGCCTGTGCATCGCTTTTTTCAACTATTTCAACTCTTTTCCTCAGTTCCTTTATCTCCTTATCGTGTTGCGTCATGTGGCTTAGCACTGCGTCATACTTGTCTGACAGCATCTGAATTGAATGTTCTATTCCATCCACTGTGTCTTTAAGATCTAAAAGGGTGTCTAGCTTTTTGTTCATTGCTGCGAGTGTCATCATGACCGCAGAGGGATCCAGATCGGTCTGTCTATGCTGGTGGCGCAAACTTCATTGTAAAGAAAACTTCATCAGTCGCCCATTTGCTGCTGCTCCTGGGGACGAGCTGTGACGTCACAGTAAAGTTCTGGCGATAAAGTTTGATGCATGCTCGTCAAAATTGTAAGTTCGCCGTGACGTCAGAATGTCGTCACGATGAAGTTGTTTCTGTAAAGAAAACTTCGAGAGCTTGGGAGCTCGAAGTCGCGAAGTTCATCGGTAAAGATGGCGGAGCTTTTGTTGTGCGCTGCTGGTCACCCAGCGTGCCGAAACAGAGTGTTTCGGGAGCACCGCGACGCCTTTCTGCTCTCGGACGATTGGTTCGTCGCGAATTACCGACTGACGAAGGGAGCGACGAGGTGGCTGTGCGAGCAGCTCCGCCCCGACCTACAACCGGACCGCACGACCATTCGTGTTATCACCGTAGAGCAGCAGGTGTTGTGCGCCCTGCGTTTCTACGCGGCCGGCGGTTTTCAGGGAACGCTGGCCGAGCCCTTGGCGGTGCCGCGGTGGTCAGCGTGGACTCGGCTGCTGCCCGGACCAACACTCGATTTGAAAACATGTGGTCAATCAGCATGTTCGTCGTTGTCGGTCCGCAAGCGTGCAAGCCCCTTGCTTCTTTCTTCGCCGCAGGAGTTGAGGTATGGTGGCTGTAAGGGGAGGTGTGCCGAACAGAACATCGATAGCATGCCACTTGTTCATGACGCCGATGGCACCGGTACCCTGCGCCTGGTGCCATCGTGCGGCGCACAATGGCACCACGCGTACAAGTGCGTCCTGCATGAGCACGCGCAGCACGAGACGCTCTCGTGCCCCTTCGAGCAGAAATTCACCGGTAGCCTGGCTACAGCGCCACTTTTTCGTCATGAAGCGGCGGCACGTGGAACTATCCAAGAATGCGGAGAGCTCGGCACACCTACCCCTATAGCCACCATAGTTGAGCGCGCAGCTGCCGTTGTCCGCCCATGTCAGAGAAAAACAACGGGAGCAGGAACGGTGCGAACCTCGAATGCCATTCTAGAGTTACAACTAAACGCGCGAACTATTTATATTAAAATAACG
>JAZHYW010059020.1:0-116881 GCA_037355805.1 Ixodes ricinus | reverse complement strand
TATTATTATTATTATTATTATTATTATTATTATTATTATTATTATTATTATTATTATTATTATTATCGCAATTTTAGTGTCTTAAAACGTGTTCTTCTCCACATACTAAACAGAATTATTGACACCGGGGTTTTTCCCAAAATTTTCAAAAGCGCAATTGTCAGACCTCTTTATAAAAATGGTGCACGTGACATTGTAAACAATTATCGGCCCATATCTATTCTTCCTTGTTTGGCATTGGTTCTCGAAAAACATATTTTTAAAACAATGAGCGCCTTTCTCGACAAATACAATATTCTATCACCTAACCAATACGGCTTTATCGCCGGCCGCAGCACCATCTCGGCACTTGAAGATATGTCTGATACTTTACACACCTCATTCGACAATAATCAGTTTACGTGCGCACCTTTCTCGATGTGTCGAAAGCGTTCGATTCTATCAATCACCAAATACTGCTGGAGAAACTTTGCAATTACGAATTTCGGGGTCCATTTTTTTCCTTACTTCAAAACTTTCTGACTGACAGATCGCAACAGGTATTGGTTTGCAACACAACAAGCGCCAAAGTATGCCTACAGAAGGGAGTACCACAAGGCTCGGTTCTGTCCCCCTTGCTGTTTAATCTTTACGTGAACGATCTCGCCAGATCAACATCAGGATGTACAGTTTATCAATATGCAGATGACACATTGTTGCTATCTACTCATATCAGCCTGCGTAGTGCAATCAACATGCTACAAACAAATTCTACAAGAGTCATGAACTGGTTTGAAGCAAATCGAATATCTGTGAATGTGCAAAAAACAAAACTTGTCTGTTTCCGTAACCCACTCAAGCGGACATGCATAGACATACCTTTTATATTACATTCATCGTCTTGTGTATCTTGCAGCTGTACGCCTATACCATACGTAAATACAGTAAAATACTTGGGCATTTATTTCGATAGCGATTTAACATGGAATACACACTTGGATTATTTGGCTAAAAGACTACGAAATGTATCATGTTTATTATATCTCATCAAAACCTTCCTCCCAATCTCCGTCAGAAAAATGGTCGTTAATGCTCTCGCGTATGGAGCCCTGCGATACGGGATTACAGTCTTCGCCAACTGTTCAGCTCTTTGGAGAACAAAAATAGATGTCGTTCCTAAGAGCATCGCCAAAAACGTTGCCTATGATCCCAAACTAATACAGGATGGTGACGTATTCGCATCAGTGGGCCTACTGCGTTTTCTGCCTCTTTTTCAACGATGTGTTATCCTAAAGCATTATTGGAATAGCCCGTTTAAAACACCTCACTTTATTCAGCACTCTATAAGAAATAGTGAACGCTTTATAATTCCTCCAATATACACCAACTACGGAAAGAGTATACGTTCATTTTACGTGCCTGACATCTTCAACAAATTACCAGACGTTTTTAATCAACTCGATTCACTACGATCTTTAAAAAGCACCTGAAAGAAATGTGCTAGAAACCATATATGCATTTGTTTTTTGCGAATAACATTTCGAACTCTTTGGACCTTTCTTCAGTTGGTGCTGAATCCACATAGGCATTTGTTTGTGTCTTTATCTGTGTCTATGCTGTAAGTACTGTATATTTGTATATCCGTGTGCGTATCTGTAGATCTAAATTTGGGTATATATATATGCCTCGGTGCATCTTTGTGTGATATATGCCTGTATACACATATCCGTTTTTCTTTGTTTTTTTTCAAACATTTTTTTTTTACTTTTGAAAGTGTACATTGACTTATATATGTGTTTAAATATTACTTTTTCATGAAGGATGGTATATGTGTAGTTATAGAAATCATCTCTGTGTTTCTTATTTTTGCCATTTGTGAATTATTTCAAATATCTATGCTGACTGCCATTTGTGAACTATTTTGAACTTCTACACTGACTGCTATTAGCTATACCAAGAACGCCCGTCTACCACTCACATTGGCTAACATCATTGCTGGGTCGTGTCGCACAAGCCAACCCTGGCTTCGACAGACCCGCGTCTAATATAATGCAAAAAAAAGCAAATGCTGGAATAAATTTATTATTATTATTATTATTATTATTATTATTCTTCTTTTTTTTTCCTTTACGCCGCTGCTGGGTCCAGTCCCACAAGCCGCTATTGGCTTTCGACGGACCCGCTTTTTTCATGTATTGTATTGAAATTTGTGCAATAAAATTATTATTATTATTATTATTATTATTATTATTATTATTATTTCTATTATTATTATTATTGAGGATGCATACATTTAGTTGGTGATGTATGCGTTTTGATACGTATGATGGTTCTAAAAATAACCTTCCACGAAGTGCGGGTTTATTGTGATAAATCTTGTAGAATAAACATAAACAATATATTTTTCTGCGAGACGAGAGACTATAGGCAATGATAGAGATGCTTCAAATAGGTGAAGCTGGCTGTACGGTGATGGTTTAAAAAAATAAAACTAGTAGAACAATTTTGAATTGACTCGATAGAAGACTGAGTGACTCCAAGGTCCCAGATATCAGGCTGCACATTCAAGTTCAGTACGAATTAATGTTTTATACAGAATTAACTTTAAAAAAAAAGAAGTGAGCGAAATGTATTTTTTTGTTTTTTTTAGATAACCTAGTAAGCGACTACCATTGTTAGTGACATATTCAACATGGATATTCCAGCAAAGGTCATTGACTATATAAACACCGAGGTATTTATAGGGGAAAACAAAAAGGAGGGTGAAATGGTTAATGTAGCAAGGGGGGACAAGCGTTCTTTTTACGGGACCCTCTCATAGACCTACATTTAGATATTTTAAGTTCCGTAAGCCATTCTGTGCACCAGAGGATTACGTTATAATTATCAGTTTGAAGGGCAGAGATGTCGTAATCGTTATTAATTTGTTTTTTTTTATAAATAACACTGTGGTCGGTTTACAAGCTAATAGAGGAAGAGATACGCATAGGTAAGCCGTTAATATATATATAGGAAAAATAGTGGACCGAGTACAGCATCTTGCGGGGCACCGGAGTTAGCACGAGAGGATAAAGAGCTGGTTCCGTTGACGTGAACAAATTGACAGCGGTTTGTTAGAAACGATTACATCCAAGCGAGTACATTAATGTCTATGCTTAGGTTCTGAAGTATATCCCATCTGTCCGGCGCGTTACACTCCTGTATGTATAATTAAAGTAGGAATATGACGAATGATTGCATCCTTTTTTCTTTTTAATTGAGCAACGGACGCGAAATTGCGTGTAAAGTTCGCTTTGAAGTTTTGTTGCATTTAAAAAGATGTAAACATGTACGGTAATGATCCAGAAAAATCGCCCAGTATCCGAAAGATGGCCCAACTCCAAAAAAGAAAAAAAAAGAAAAAAAAGCTCCTGGTGATTACGTGAAATCGTACCAAATGCAGACGCAGCGCTCATATTCAATACATGCTCCGATTGAATGCTCAAATCTACTAGATCGTGCTCATTTTATCTAAAGAAATCAATACCAAATCGTGTACGATGTCGTATCAATGCACCAAAAGTCGCGAAGCTTCTTTTTTATTTTTTGACATGCAACATTCAATGTGGGTACAGGGGTGTAAAGTGAGGGTTTATCTACAAGGACACGGAAATGCCAACGTAAAGCTGTGAAGAATGTAGTATATATATTTTTTTAATTTGGTAGTATTTAGGATGACTTCACACGAAGCAATATTTCCTGGCATCTAAGGTCGCCGACAACTTAAAAGAAACGCGAGGCACAGCCTATACAGAGCGCAAGTTCGTCTGCTTCCTTTGGCAGGGGTAGTGGTGACGTCAGAACGACGCCGAGCTCTGATTGGCTACCATTAAAAGGATAGTGGGTAGACCTCGAGGCAGCTTGCTTTGAGGTCTACCCACTATCATCCAATCCGAGCCAATCAGAGCTCGGAGTCGTTCTGACGTCACCACTACCCCTGCCAAAGGAAGCAGACGAACTTGCGCTCCGCACTCTGATACACGTGTTGCGTCGTGATTTATATTTCGGCGTTCTTATCCGCTGATGTCGCCATGCCATCGACCGCGCAGCAAAACTAAAACGCTTGTCCACTGTGGCAACATTTACCTTTATAAGCTTCAATAAAACCCCGAGAGGGGGCGCACCCAGTTGGGCGCGCCGACTTATGTCAAGCCGCTCGTGTTGTTCCTGCCGGCTGCCGTATCTCGGTCCAAACCAAAGTAGGACATGGTGTCAGAAGTGAGGTGCGAACAGCCACAAAGGTAGAAGACCAGGGACGGCCGCGGGAAAAGAGACAAAAAGAAGTACGGCCGAAGAGAGCCGAGACATCGCTGAGCTCGCCGGGGGCGTCGGAGAAGACAAGATGGCGGCAGAAGAGCAACGGGAGCAACGGCCAGACAAGCCTAACTTCAGTTTCGCGCCACCAACGCAATTCGACTTCAAGCGCCCAGAAGAGTGGACAGCATGGTCCCGCCGCTTCATGAGGTACAGGAGAGTATCGCAGCTCATCGAGGAAGACGGGCCGGCTCAAGTGGACGCTTTGATCTACTGCCTGGACGGAGACGTGGAGGATATACTGGCAGCAACGACGCTGTCGGAGGGAGAGAAAGTGGACATTGACAAGGTGATCGAGGTGTTCCAAGGCCACTGTGTGGGGAAACGAAACGTCATATATGAGCGAGCAAGATTTCACCAGCGGAAGCAAGAGCCAGGCGAAACAGTCGAGGCGTTCGTGACGGCCCTGCACAAACTGGTGGCTCACTGCGGTTACGGAGCACTGAAAGACGAATTGGTGCGGGACCGCCTGGTGGTATGCCTGCAAGACGCGAAGTTGTCCGAGACCTTGCAAAGTGATCCACAGCTCACCTTAGAAACGGCAGTACGGAAGGCGAGACAGAAAAAAGCCGTACGAAGACAACAGGCTGTCGTGCGTCAGGAAAACCAAACAGTGGAGCTGTCATCTGTTGAGGCTCAGCGGAAAGCTGCCAGCAAAGGCCGTTCCAGTTCCGGGGAGGCAGCTAACGATACCGCGGGACGGAAAAGTCGCCGCACGGGTCGGCCCACAGTTGCGGGAGATGCGGCGGCCAAGGGTTTCACGAAAGAAACAGCTGCCCAGCGTCCACATCCAAGTGCCACTCCTGCGGCAAGAGAGGCCACTGGCAAAATATGTGCTACAAGAAATCTCTCCGGGAGGTCACCACAGAAGAGAAAGAGGCTTCACCAGATAGATGGACACTGGGTGCACTAAAGGTGGGAAAAAACACAGCGGCATGGAGAAAGACACTAAAAGTTAATGGGAACCCGGTTTGTTTAAGATAGACACCAGAGCAAATGTCAATGCTGTACCACCTGGTGAGGTACCAGATTCAACTGCAGTGAGACGCACAACGGTGAGACTGTATGGGGCTGGGGGGCAGCCTCGCAAGGTGCTGGCAATGCTCAAAGCCACGCTCAGTTGTGGGGAAAACAGCATTAGCATTAGGGAGGGGATGTATGTCGTCGACGGACTAGAAGAACCCCTGCTGGGACGTCGTGCAAGCACAGAACTAAAGCTCGTACAGCTCCTGCAGGAAGTGACAGAGGCCCGAAGTACCAACTACAAGGAGAGGTTTCCAGGACTGTTTAATGGACTGGGGGTAATGCAAGGTGACTACAACATCAAGATCAAGGCCGACACAAGCCCAGTGTCAGTGAACACGTCCCGTAGAGCCGGACCTTGTCCCTTGGCCCTGTTGGACAAGGTCCGGCTCCAGCTGAAGGAAATGGAGGAAGACGGCATCATCCGAAAAGTGGAAGAGCCGACACCCTGGTGCTCAGCCATGGTAGTGATTCCCAACCAAACGGGGAGGCCAGGATATGTGTGGACTTGACAAACCTCAGCAAGAGTGTAGAGAGGGAGAAGCTTGTCCTTCCATCAGTAGAAAAACCCTGGGGCGCCTCTCTGGCACGAAGATATTTTCCAAACTAGATGCTAAAGCGGGATTTTAGCAAGTAAAACTGGCACACGAGTCCCAGCTGCTCACGACATTTATAACCCCCTTTGGGAAGTTTTGTTTCCAAAGGCTTACCTTTGGCATCTCCTCAGTGCAGGAGCATTTTCAGAGACCCCGTGAACCAAGTGCTCGAGGGGATACCTAGAGTGTTGTGTCACATGGACGACATTTTGATCACGGGAGCAGATATCTCAGAGCATGACAAGAGGCTGGAAGAGGTCCTGAAGAGAATGAATGCGGCAGGAATCACTCTTAATGACAAGTGTGAGTTTTCAAAGACGTCGGTGAAGTTCTTGGGACACGTCCTCAGTGAGAAGGGGATTCAGCCAGACCCGTAAAGAGTGCGAGCAATCGTGGAGTTCCCTGCACCGGTCTGCGTTACGGAGGTCCGCCAATTTATTGGCATGGCCAATCAAGTCGGACGATTTTTGCCAAACCTGTCGGAGAAGCTGAAGCCCACCAGGGATCTCCTCAGGAAAGACACAGAATGGAACTGGGACATCCAGCAGCAAGGAGCATTTGACCAAGTGAGGGGGCCATCAAGGAAGCTACAACTCTGACACTCTACGATCCCGGACAGCAGCTGATAGTGTCAGCAGACGCCTCGTCCTACGGACTAGGTGCAGTGCTGTTGCAAAAAGATGGACAAGGGCTGGTGCGTCGGTTGCTTTTGCATCCAAAGGTCTGAGTGAGACAGAAGGAAGGTATGCCAGTCTTGGGTAAGTTACTTTTAAAAAGTAATTCGTTACAGTTGCAGTTACTTTCAGAAAAAGGTTGCGAAGTTACCGTTACAGTTACCGCAACAAAAGAGTAACTCGTTACAGTTACAGTTACTTTTGAAAAGTAACGACGTTACTTTTCAGTTACTTTTCTACAACACAAAAAAATTAGAAAAAAACTAGAAAACGCTTTTTACCAAAATTTATTGCATAAAATTAAAAAGTACGCCTCTTACGCTTTTGTTAGCAACCATCTTCACCACAGCAAAATACTCTCTGTTCGGCGGCCATGGTAGTTCTTCTTTATCCTCATCAACATCCCTATCCTTGGTAGCACTAGCACATGGCTGGCTCGTTGACGGTTGCGCTGGGCGGGCTCATAGAGTCCCTGGACATATTTCTGTTCGTACCCGGCAAGACAGAAACAAACCCCGTGCAAACATCAGTAAATTTTTCCTCGACTGTTGACACCACGCCGGAGTAGTGGCGCGAATCAAAATACGAAACATGCGCAGTACCCTCCGCGTGTATTGTTGTTTCACGGTTGATTCACCCAATTAAAAGCGTTTGAGCAGAAAAAAAGAAAAACCGCAACATAGATAGTGCTTCAAGATACTAAGATGTAAGTGTTGAGTCACAAAGCACAAGCATGTTTTAAAGATAACTAGATTTTTTTTTCATGAAATCTACACGTGGCTATATTCGGGTCGTGACTCGCGAGAACGAACGTATTCACAAGTTTGTGCAAGGCCAGCTTGACTCTCGAAATGTCGGCACAGACAATTTGGAAAGTGCAATGAATAGCTAGATTGTACTCGTTCAATGATATATTATTTATAAAAAAACTGGAAAGTAACGACAAAAGTAACGTCGTTACTTTCATCGTTACCTCAGAAAAAGTAATAGAACTATAGTTACAAGTTACATTTTTAAAAAGTAACTCGTTACAGCTACAAGTTACAAAATCGCGTTACAAACGCGTTACTAGTAACGCGTTACTACTCAAGACTGGGTATGCACAAATAGAGAAAGAGGCTTATGCAGTCACGTGGGCATGCGAACGGTTTGAAAAGTTCCTGATAGGAACAAAGTTCCATGTGCAAAGAGACCATCGACCCCTTGTCGCACTGTTGGGAGACCGGGAGTTGAATGCCATTCCTGCGCGCATCCAAAGGTTCAAGCTAAGGCTCATGCGCTTCGACTACTCCATACAGCATCTGCCTGGGAAAGAGTTATGGACGGCAGATGCTCTGTCCAGGTCCCCTGTGGAGCCTCGAGAGAAAATGGAAGAGGAGCTAGAGGCATATGTTCAGCTGGTGACAAGCTCCCTGTCAGCTACGGGCCACTACCTAGAGGAAGTGCGGGCAGCACAGAACGAAGATCCGGTGTGCTGCAAGCTGAGAGAGTTCTGCACAACGGGCTGGCCGAGCAAGACCGATATCCCTCCCGAGATTGCGCCTCACTTCAGGAGTAGGGACAGCCTCACCATACAAAGCAACCTCCTGGTGAAGGACAACAGACTGGTAATCCCCAAATCATTGAGGAAGAATGTGCTGTGCAAGTTGCATGCAGGGCACCAAGGAGTATCCAAGTGCCGAGAACAAGCAAGGAGGTCAGTGTGGTGGCCAGGATTGAGCACCGAGTTGCAAGACGTGGTTGCAAACTGCACAAAGTGCATCCAAGAGCGCACACCAAGAGTGGAACCCATGATAGCCTCGGAGCTTCCGGAATATCCATGGCAACGAGTAGCAGCAGATCTATTTGAACTGAAGGGCAGGAACTATCTGGTAGCAGTTGACTACTACTCCCGGTTCATTGAAGTATGCCTGCTACGCCAAACAACATCGGAGGTAGTTGTGGCCCACCTCAAGTCTGTGTTTTCCCGCCATGGGATACCCGAGGTGTTGATGTCAGACAATGGACCGCAGTTCACGTCCCAAACTTTTGAAAAATTTACAAAGAAGTACCAGATTTGCCACATAAAGAGCAGCCCACACTTTCCCAAAAGCAATGGAGAGGCAGAACGAATGGTAAAAGTTGCTGAGGACATCTTAAAGAAGGCGGAAGACCCTGACCTGGCACTTTTAATATACAGAACCACTCCAGGCCCCTGTGGGTTCAGTCCAGCAGAACTGCTTATAGTACGGCGGCTACGTACAGCACTGCCTATCTTACCATCCCAGCTGTTCCCGAAAATGCCCAACCATATGGTTTTCCGAAGAAAGGATAAAGAAGAGAAACGAAAGCAAGCCCAAGGGTACAACCAACGACACCGAGTAAGCTATCGCAAGGAGCTGCCCATAGGAAGTTCGGTGTGGGTCAGAGACCCTGGCACGACGGGACAAGTAGTGAGCAAAACAAACAACCCAAGATCGTTCGTGGCAGAGACACCATCCAGACAACTGGTCAGGAACACCTACCACTTGCTACCAACAGAAACCCCAAGAGAGAGTGTGCAGACCCCATCCTTCGAGGACGAAGAACCAACGAACGAACCAGCATGGGGTCCAGATGAGGACCCGGCGACAGCTCTCATGCCAGGGAAGCTGACGTTGACTCCAGCACGGAAGAAGAGGAGCCTTGCATACGCACGAGAGCAGGAAGACGAATCGTTCGCCCCTCAAGATTCAGAGACTAGTTTCACCTCCTTTCTGGGGAAAGAGAGGTGGCAATATTTACGTTTATAAGCTTCAATAAAACCCCGAGAGGGGGCGCACCCAGTTGGGCGCGCCGACTTGTGTCAACCCGGTCGTGTTGTTCCTGCCGGCTGCCGTATCTCGGTCCAAACCGAATTACGACAGTTACAACTCAGTTCTTTCGCGTTCCTATATTGCAGAAACCGCTGAAAAAAATCGAATGTACTACATTTAGTCGTCATTATTTGTTGCATTATTCCATTTGCTGTCCATGATCCATTTTATTTTTGCTGTATTATTCAAACGGTGGTAGCGTGGTTTATATTTTCTACTTGCGTTGTGAATAATCGCTCACCGGTGCGTCAGCTACCATAGCCCGCGTAAAAATATTTCAAGAGCAAACCAGAACGAGGTCGAACACCGTCCTCAACAATCACCATCACAACCTTACAGGCCTGTCACCTGGAACACGGCCCGCGAGCTTTTTTTATAGGGCCTTTTCCGTCTCAGGAGAAAGCATGCACATATTTTTGCGCGAGGGGGGGGGGGGCGCTGGCACCTTACTATTTCTGTTTTTCCTCCTTGCTTACCCTGCTGCTCAAAGGGTTCTGTTTCTCGTGGCCCAGTGGTGTACTGTTGTGCCTACAATTGCGCGTCAACACCGAAGAAGACACTTGGCAAGTCTTTCCACCACCTGCCCTGCGATTATTCTCGAAGCGTAGCGTGAAAACATAAGATAGCAAGAAAGAGCCTTGTTGTGAACGGCAAGTGCCCATCTAGGGTTGTGTGCAACAGGCACATTAAACCGGAAGATTATAATCTGTGATATGGCATAAATAAAAGCTAGTCCCGGGAGCCGTGCTGGCGGTGTTCGATGGGTCTTCGGAGGACAAAGTGCCTACAACCAAGAAAGCCCGAGGATAATCTGTTTTAAATCAGTCGGCATCTGCGGCGAAAAGTAGAAAGCGAAAGGCAGATGTGTTAATTTCTCAAGTGGATTATGAACAGGCCGATTAAGATGAACCAAACTGTTCGTGTACGAGAGCCGACATTTCCACTCAGGCATCAGGGACGGATTTTAGACTGTCAAGTCAGCGCCTTCCGAACATTGCACAACTCCAGGGTGATCTATTACAAAAATGAGTATTTGAAGCTGTAGAACCAACTAAACCAGCAAGCGAAATTACGCGCTTATTACCAGAGTGATGTATGCATAAAGCTTCGATAAAGAATATTCTAAACAACTCTTAGAGGGGCGAAATGGAAGCCGTACGTGTTTCTTCTCAACCATCTGAAGAACTACGATAAGTTATTTTACCAGGAAGAAATTCTTCGGGAATGTGTTATATGGATATTTCTATTGCTAAAAGTCTACGCTCACGCGAGGTCATATAATCTGCTCACGTTTCCCTCGTGGGATCCTCTAATCCCGTAGTGAAGCATTCAGCACATGATTGCGTTAATGGTAATCAAATAAATAAAGAAGAAAGTGCTCACACCCTGCAATTTTCGTGCCGTGGCATTACTATAATGGGCTGCCAGCATGTTTTAAAGTGGCTGCCTGCACAAACTGGAATCGCTGGAATCGAAAAGGCTGATGCCCTAGCTACCGAGGCCCATCAGCTTGATACAACCACTATCTCTCTTCGTCGATACAACGAGGCAAGGCGGCCCATACGCGACTTCTACCCTAAGAGCCACCCGCACCAGGAGATAGCTGACGGAAGACCTATCCTACTGCGATCCCCCGCAAAGTTCCAAAAGAGGAGGCGTCGGCGTTTCACCGCCTTAGAGCAAACTGCGCTAGCACAAAATCGACCTTGCACAAGCTTCAACGGGTCAGTGATCCCACCTGCCAACACTGCGAAACATGGGAGGACATGAAACACGTCTTGTCTGACTGCGAAGAGTATGAGGAAGAGCGCAAGGTTTTCTTAAAGTGCTACGCCTCAAGTGGTCTCCCCTGCTCTACGATTCAAAAATTACCAATTCCAGATGCAACAAGGCGACTCGTCCACGAAGCCTACAAATACCTTCTGGACTGTTCACGAGAGACGGGTGTATCTGATCATCTCTAAACCTTTCGTCCCAAAACTCGAGTGCTCCCTGGATACTGTAAAGCCTGCGAAAGTCCACGGACATTTATTTAGGTTTTCACTAAATTTCCACCCTATTTCTATTAGCCACCTTTCGGCATCCCCCTATTCCCTAGCCCTAAAGGGACTCGCCCGGTAGGGAAGGCCAACATCTCTCCCGGCTGTCCCCCTTTTACTCTGTACCTCAAAACAAAACACCATTCTTATAGCATTACCTCGTTGATATTCAGCATTCGAGTCTTGGGCGAGCGCTGCAATTACGCTTTTTCTAGTGACTCTAAGAATTCATGGTCAGAATTAAACTTCACCGCCAGTAGCCGAGAATCTAGCAGCACGTTAGGCGAATGTCGCATTTCCAGCACAGCGCGAAGGATAGGGCATGGCGAGCTCCGCGATAGTTTCCAAACGAGTTGCGCGTTCGGTTCTTCTTTGACGGCTTCACCAGTGCGCTTTGACGAGAGTCCACACTTGTGGACAGCTTTCGGTGGCATTTCCGAGGAGAGAAAGAGAACACGCGTGTACAGCCTTGATCAGCGCTCAAGCTCGCGCTCCCGTACCTTTGACTGCACGCATCAACGCACAAAGTTGTTCCCGAGTGTAGCAGTGACACCATCCCAGCTGCCCAGTGGCACTTCTAGCGTACCGCTGGAGAGGCCGTAAGACAACTGGCGCTTAACACGTGTGCGTAACGCGTTACTAGTAACGAGTTACTTCTACCTAATCACTTTGTTCGTTATCCAGCCCGGCCCTGTCTGGAAAAATCGTTCTTCCCTTTTGTTTTCATTGCTTTACCCTTGAACGTTCTTAGTTGCAGCAACCAAGTTGTTGGTTTGGATCTGGACCGATTCCAACAATGGGGAGTTTACAAAATATCTCGAAAAAACACTCGGGATTCGCTCAGGGAATTCTAGATTGTACTGCATTTTATAGAGCCGTTCATCAGAATACCTTTCGGCTCCGGTGGAAAGCGCTGCATGTTTAGAAAGAAAAAAAATACACAAAAGAAAAGTCTTTGCAATGAAGTCTACAGGCTTGGACACGACAAATACGTGACTACCCAATTCAAAGGACATAGCCGCAAACATAACCAGTATCATCATCATCATTGTCAAGGCCAGTTCGTGTGCCACAGTTGCCACAGCAACGGGAGATCGTCACTGACCCCGCAATAGACCATTTGCTGTATTACCCAAGCATCAAAGAGAATGCAGGGATTGGTGTTCCACGCGCGGCACGCGCACGCCTTCCCTGTATAAAAGATTCGAACTAAATAACCAAAATAAAGCGTTGACGAACGCGCGTGCAAGATGCCTTTTGTTTTAGGTATTTGCTTTAGAAAATTTTCTACTGCTGAGGCCAGCACGTGCGGCGCGTGGAACACCAATCCCTGCATTCTCCTTGATGCTTGGGTAATATAGCAAATGGTCAATAGACCCTTAAAGCGGCGGTGCAACGATATTCACTTAGAATGTTTCTTACTTTACACGAGCTTACTGGCACTAGTGGGACTCAAGGATACTCGCACGCAACGCCACTGGCCAAGAAACTCCTTTGTTGCGATGTAATTTTGATGACAAAAGCGAGCGTTTTCATTCAGTCTCTCCTTCGCGAAACTTGATGACGTAACTGGGGGACCGCAGTATCTTCCAGTGACGGTATTCGAATGCAGCTCATAGATTGGACCCGAGCATTGCGCGGGCATTCGATTTGGGCTCGTGATAATCGATAGCTCGAGAAAACATTCGAGTAGTGGCCTTTGTCCAATCGCTGTAATGACGACAATAACCGAACCATAACAATGTCTGGAAGTCAGCGCGTGTCCTGTGCCTTGCCAACCCCAGCGCGTGGCTACGATCAACATTTGCGGCATATAATCAATCAATCATCAATCAATCAATCAATCAATCAATCGTTTTATTTATGGCCTTTAAGCCAACGGAGACCCTAGACAAAAAGCTGCCAGTGGCAGCTTGACGAGGTCTGGGGCCCGTCTCAAATTTGTCAGCAGGACATCCATTCAGAACACAAAAGGATATTACATGCAAAGGAAAGATGCGCTGAGTAATCACTTCATGCATACAACTTCTAACAGCATTATACAAAAAGGAAAAAATTATTCGCTCCAGATCACGTGGCCGCTTGTTCTGGCTGCGAGTTGAGGGAATGAACCCTGCTCGTTTTTCTTTATTTTTTTCTGCGACTTCGATTGCGTGTGGTGAACACGAACGGGTGTTTCACAGGTCATTAACATCAGGGATCCGTTCTAAGCGGTATTTGCGCAAAGTACAAAACTCGTTGCATCGCCCCTTTAAACTTTATACCCATATGTTGGCTATCTCAAATCTCAAATATTGCCTCCCTAATGGCGGTAATTGCTTAACGTCAAGCACTCTCGACTTCTCGAAGAAGGAAATGTACAAGCACCAACTTGTCGGAACCCTTTCCACACTTTCTGCTCTTTGTTTTTAAGATGTTCGCGTGTCGAGAAGCTTTGTCGCCAGGTGGACTGACTTTTGAAAAGGGTCAATTGACAGATTGCCCCGTCTGAGGTGGGCCATACAAACACGTAATTACGGAATGACTCCATCTTACCTTGTTTTTGCCGATGACCCTGTCCGGATCGCAGACGAACGACGCAGAGTACCTGTTGCAGTAGCGGGGATGCCTAATGGGATGAGGGTAATCCTCCACGCGCCACAACCACCGCGCCGTCGGGTCGGACGGGTCATCATCCGGAGAACAGTTCTCCCAAGCGGCCAGGGCACCGCCGCGCACAACACAGTAACCACCAAAATGGCCGAAAAGGGGCGCTGCAGGCGCCGTCGCGCTGATCCAACATGGCGGCCGCCGTCGCTGCTTAACCGACGCCCGGTCTGGCTATGTCGGTGGCTTCATGGTAATCACGTCGAGGTTTGGAGAGTGACGTCTGCTGATCCTGAGTTGTCTGCCCATGATGGCTGCGGATGATTCCTGTGCAGGGCAGTGTTCGGAGTATGTCAGGGTGTTTGCGCGACGATTTGTTGACGGTCTGTTAACGTGCAATTTATGGATGTGCGGAGCTGCTAGAACGGTGGCCTTGTTGCCCATGATTCGCTTTGAAAAACACTCAGGGAGTTAGCGTCGTATATTGTCCCGACTCAGCAACAGTGCTTAGCAGCGTCCACAGTGGACATCGAAAGATACCTGCGGTACCAGGTAATGCGTCTCCTGTATAGCTCAAGAGTTTTTTGCCCGTAGATTGCCGTGCTTAAAACGCATGTCCTCTTCAATTGGCATTTTGGACTACTTACAACGCCGTTGGTTTACACTGCCAAATACGCTTATCCGCCTGTGGTTCTTCCGCGTACAAGGCCTGATGCCAAACCGATGTTTTCTTTATATCTCTGCCATCTCAGACGCCACGCGGTGCTATAATACCGGAAGCGCTGCAGTCCAACATGGAGATACGATTACTCGTAGCTAGCATTGTACTTGGGCAAAGTTTGTTGCTCCTTGAATGCGTCTTTCCAGTGACGTCAACGCGAACATAAAAAAACGGGACGTCAGGATAACGTCAAACTCCGGCGGCGCCATCCTGTCGCCCCGATGACCGCGAATCACGAGACATCAGCATTCAGAATTTCTGCATATCCACACATATATACAAGCCTCTTATCACAGCGGGAGAGTTTCGCTACGGCCCGTGCGAGTAATCAAAACGAACTGTTAGTTACCTGCGCTCCAGCCACGATCGTCCGCCACTCTGTTGTGCAGCAGACTCTCCGCGATCGTCTCTTGCAGGTACACAGCATTACGCGCGCGCTCGCTCTCATAGAACACCAAAGCGCGCGGCTATCGGAGGTCGATAAGCGACTGGAGTTTGGCTGAGGGTTGACCAGATAGCCAGTTGACGTTCTCGTGTCTTTTCCCCTCCCTCCCCGCGAGGCTGTCCTTATCTGTGCCCAGTTTCACCTTACGATTGTTCGCAGAGGACGCTATGGCCCACCGAAGCCAACTCGATGACGTGTGAGTGTCACGCGACCCGCGGGAGGGGTGCAACGATTCGCGGGCCGCATGGTCACGTGACGCGTACGAAGCGCTTGATTGGCTGAGGCGATTCGTATAGCACCCGCAGCGGTCCATCGTGGAGTTGAGCGCAGCGTTGAGTTCTCGTGGTGGGAGACGGAATAGATTTCGCGACGGGCCGCGGATAGTTTCTGCGCCGGTCAACAGCACGGACAACGCGCGCGGGTCGTTGGCATTGGCGGCCGGCGTATTATCACGTGGGGGCCACTCGATTGTTTGTTTGCTGGATCGGTACGGAAAGGCGTGTTTTCAAAAGGAGAAAATGAAAGGCATTTTTTCTTCTTTCTTTTATGAAAAGCGCCTGTGGTAAAATACTTATCGTATTCTCCGGGAAGATAACTAACACCCCCCCCCTCCCCCAAAACCCTAGCTCCCCGAAAGATAGCCCACCCCAAAATAAAGTCTACCTCAGTCCTTTTTCTAGTAATCGCGTCCTCTGCGTGATGATGTTATAAGTTTTAAAAATGCGCAGTCGCTTTTTTTTTTTGCGTACGAGACATTGCGCGTTTGTCCACAACCCAGTGATTAGGCGTTTTTTGGTTGAGTGATATGGGCTGGCCAAGGTACATACATCCAAATCGAAATAAAGTTCGTCCTTTCGAACGACGAAAAATACGACGAAGCATAAAAGAATGCGACTTGGCAACGCATCTGCTCACGACGGTTGGAAGGCATAAAGGCCCTGACCCGTCCAGTCCTGGCTGAGGGTGTCCACTGCTGCCGCCAGAGGGTCCGCGGCTCCCAGCTGTAGTAGTGAGTTGGACCACTCAAGCGGCGTCATGAGCGCGAGTCACTGGGCCTTTTTCTGTTTATGATAGGTTCAGCGGTGGTAGGACACGTGCAGAAACTCGAAGAACTCCATAATTGTGCGCTTTTCATGCTGCCTGATTGGGTCCCACCAGCTCGTAGCGTCTCCACGCAGATGTAGCTCTAGCGACTGGGTCCAACTGACGAAATGTGAAAACTTGCCTTCATCTGGTTCAAACGTTATGAACGGTTTTCGAACATTTTCCCTAAGAATATGAAGAACGTTCCCGATAGCAAACGCCCGTCGGCCGCCATTTTCTAACTGAAACTTTTTTTAAATCACTCTTGAACCACACAATGAGAAGTTTGGAAGCTTTGGCATTTGGTCCGTATACCGTTAGCGCGATACAGGTGGGCGAAGACTGTGCGTGCGGCGATGCGTATAGACCAGCTGAACTCTCTGACGTGACGCCACTGTGGTGGCGCTGCTATCGTCACCGCGCATGCGCAGATGCATCGCCTAAGGCGAATCTGGTTTCTGCGCACGGCAATGCCCACATGTTTGAAAACGCGGGCTTGTTAAAAAACAGTGTGTTGGTCGATAGTTTTATTTTTGGGGTGAAAAAGAAGATGGTTCTCCTTTCTGCCGAATACCCGGTGTATCAGAACGAGCACAAGCCGTAGTAAAACCACGAATCAAAAAGCTTCCTTTTACGCGCTACGTGATTTTTTTTTTATTCGTGCCATTTTTATTGGGAGAGCGACGTGATTGTTGTTGTTGCCGACCCGGGGGTCCGTGTGGGAAAGTTTAAACCGTTGTTTTCGAACTTGGACAAGTCTCAAGAGAATCCTCAGGCGTGTGAACATTCGTGGTGGTTCACGGAAAGATGGTCGCCCTTTCTGCACACCGGGAAGTTCTTGCCCATCAGTTCCAGTGTAGAGCAGTGGCCGCGAAGTCTCTCCGTCTGCAGTCATGATAAGAAAGGAAGAAATAAAAGAAAGAGAAAGAGAGGGGTAAACATCAATTCAATGTTTAATAATCCAGCTCCTATGCACCTTTTCCAGCGATTATAACCCAGGTGAAAAATGCTGAGTCAAAAGGTGAACGCACGCACGGCGTTTGATATTTACAGGAGAAAGCTACTGCGTGTGCTCATGATGTCTTTCACAGCCTAGTAGACAAAGAGGGCATTTGGCGTGCACTCTTTGTCTACTATGATTGTAACAAATACTGAACTGGAGGAAATACATGGGTAGTCATTTCGTCCACGTCACGGCGAGAGATGACGTTAGTTTTCTCGGAGGAAATCTGCGCTGTACGAACCACTTCTGTTCATGTGCTACGACCAGTATTGCCGATGATCTCTCGTATATGAAAGGGCCCAGGGCGTGGTGAATGCTCAATACTTTTTCTAGATATAAAACTTGCCTGACGAGACTTGATCCGTATGAAGCCAAGTGGTATGCCAGGATTGACGGCGATATCGTTTTTGAGAGGTCGTACTTATACCCCATTTCGCCGTGCATCCAGCCGCAGTGAACGGTACGAGCCATGACAGCAAATCCAGCTCTGTGAACGCAGCACGGGACTACGTTTTCCGCGCGTCCCGGTGCTTCCTATCGAAGGTCACGGGAAACTCACACGACCTCGCATTGGTTTCGATGGCTCGTAGCATCCGCTCCTGCCGGACGTAAAATGAGAGAGAGTTTGTCTTAAGCGGACCTTCCGCTGTAAAACGTGCTGGAAAAAATCAGCACCCGCATATAGAAATCTCAAACTTTCTCCAAATGTGCACTCAGCAGGTCATTTCTACCGTGTGAAAATACCAAAAATAATTCGCTTCCTGTAAAAAAAAAAGAGCACGAAATTTATTGAAGACAAGGTTGCATGGGCACGTTTGCAGACGACCCAGTTAGAGAGCCTATTTACTTGTGGCGCCATCTCCCGATAAGTGCAGCAAGCAGACAACAGAGTGCGTCGGCTGCTTGCTGCGCCTTTCGGGAGATGGCGCCACAAGTAAAAGCGTCGCTAACCCGGTCATCTGCGAACGCTCCCGACATTGGCTTTGGAAAGTTTGTTTGCTCTCACTTTTTACAGGAAGACAACTACTCCTTGAAATTTCAGAGGGTGAAACTGGCCTGCTCACAGCTCAGTGCACATTCGGTGAAAGTGTGAGCTTTCTATGCGAAGGCGCCGATTTTTCCGGCTCGTTTTACAGCGGAAGGTCCGCTTGGGACAACCTCTATGTAACAAGGCCGTTGGGAATTTCCTACACCACCTACCGGAGTCCAGCGCGTCAACGTTCGGCTTGCGTCAACGTTCGGCTTGAACTCGTGTCTTCACTGACTGAACACGAGTTCCAGCCGAGCTCTCGAAAGTCGTATCCATCGAACCTGACTCGAACTTGAGCTTCTGAGCGAGTTGTGGAACCGTGACGCGGAACGACCCAGTTTTGCTCATTTTGGACGCCAGTGGCGCTGATTGGTGGCCGACCGTGGCGCCCTCTATTCACCGCACCGAGCATATACGCACAGCGTGCGCGGTCTTCCCAACACAGAGAAAGAGAGAGAGAGAAAGACAAAAGACGCAAGCGTGCCTGATATAATTGCCGACGGGCTTTGAGATAAATGCTTTCGGAATAAGCGAGGCGGGAGCTTATCTAGCACGCGCTTTTTTTCATTGTCCCTCGGGATTTCCGGAAGATGGTAAGTGTCATCTACGTCAAACGATCGTATCGGCGTGAAAAGGCAGATAAGGTGAGCGTTCATGGCGGAATGCGCCGGGAACGATCAACTCTGGCGGGGAATGCGCCTTGAGACAAACACCGCCTATAGGGTATAATCCGAAGCACGTAAACAGCCTCCTCTACATCCACGTAACATCGTCACCAGTGTTTTGCACGGTGATGATGTTACGATCAGCGTTTTGCACGTTCCTCCAAAGCGGGAACGAAAGCTTGTCCCTCGTTCCTTCTCAATCTTGGAACGATTTCCGTTACGAGTTTTAGGGGTTCGAAAGGAACGCGTTACCGTTACATTTCCGCGACTAGAGCACGTCGTTACGTTAACGTCAAATTTGCGCAGTTTTAATGAAGTATTGTGCCGTATAATCCGTAGGCAAAATTAAGCGAGCGAGCGAGTGAAAATATTCACATCGAACTACTACTTGTCGTGTCGCCACGATGACGTTTGCTCCAGTTGCTTGTTCTCGACTATCTTTCGGACCCTTCCCTATCCCTAGAAGTCGGAAGTTAAAATAGTCGATAATAAAAAAAAGTCTAAATGCCTAATAAATTTTGAAAAAAATTTAAAATATACTGAAAAAACAAAACACGTTCCTCTTGTTGTTTTCCCGAAAACGTAGCTAGTTCCCGTTTCAGTTCCACCACCGCAAGATGGAACGGCGGCGCTTGTCCGTTCCTCTTAAAAAGAACGCGCTCCAGGAACGTCGTTCCTTGGAACGCCGTTTCGTCGAATGTCCTTCGACGCGTTGGAGAGTCTTAGGAAACCGTTTTTGCACTTCCCATACGGTAGAGGATGGGCCCTCCGGTACGAACTGCACATCCGCTACCGCAGAAGGCTCCCATATGCGCGCCATATGAATTTTCGAATATGCGCGCCTTCGAAAGATCAGTCCGCCGGGAATCCGTCACTCGGGATTGGCTGTCGCGTGCCCTCTCCTGCTGCCTTCCCGTCCGGTGGCGCCCCCGGTGCTCTGCGCCACGGCGCAAAAAGAAGGGCGCGGCACGATCTTTGATTGGACTTTTAATAGGGAAATCGGCCGCTCTTGCGTATGATTTCGGTTTTTTTTTAGGATGCTTAGAGCCCGTAGATTGAGTTATAGCAATAAGTAGACGATCTCAAAATCCACTTGAGTGCACCTTTAAGAAATGCAGAGCGTGGCGCAGCCCCGAGCATCTTATTATCGCCCCACAGTCAATGAGATTGCAGCATTTTTCGATAAGAACGCTGAAGACTCAATCACGAAGCGAGAAGCATGATCGTGATAAGCAACGCCCTGCGCTTCGTAAACTGGTGACTAATCATAACCACGTTTATGCTTGGTCCCGCCCCGGACTAGAGCCAAAGCTATGAACCACCAGGCCCAATCACAAGTCGGTTGGACACCCCGTGGTGTATTGCTTTGATGCGCGTACCGATGTGGCACACAAAAGCGAATGTCACTGGGCCTATTCTTGTATACGATTGGTTCAGCGATGATAGAACGCGTACAGGACATGATGGTGAGCTTTCGACGCTGTCTCGATTGATTAGTCCCGTCAGCTCGTAGCGTCGGCAGCGTAAGGACCTAAGCCGAAACAAAGCACAGCAACGTACGACGTGGTTTTTATACTGGCTGCGGGATCACACGTGGCGACCGGTAGTACTGAGCAGATTGCAAAGTTACGCGTAGTGCTTAATTTTTTCGTTTCAACCAAACATGAGCTTGAGAATGTTTGTGAGCACGTCATTCCATAAGCTATAAAGTTAGGAAACTTCCTTTGTTCCAGGTTGGCTCCTTCATAAAAAAGATTAGCAAAGGCTTCGTCTAAGGAATGTTCAAATAATCAAAGCACGTGCGCTAGATTTGTGACGTCATTACATTGAGGACGAGAGAAGACATAGATTGGACACGAGTGCTGCGTCCAGTGCTCGGCCGGGATTCGTGTCCAATCAACGCGTCGGACGGTACTCGGCACCGGGCTCGAGTCCAACCGCTGAGTTGGCGCCATCCGACAGCGATGACGTTGCTTGGAGGAAGAGGAGCATGTTGGCAGGCCTTGATTATTCTTGTTGTGTTGGTGGCACACGTTCGTCCGAAACGGTTGCGCATGTTCCAAATTAATTAGGATGCCTCGGCCCTTCCAACCTTCCGCGTCTTTGGAGGTGATGACCTGCAGACCTTCATTGGCTAGTAACGGACGCAATAAAATCGCAATGTTTAAAGTTGCGTGCGTCTTCTAGGTAAATTCGTCATTATCAATGCGCATACCTCGAGGAAAGACTGGCGCAAAGATAGTGTATAGCTGATAACTTTATAACGAGCCTGGATAACTCTTAGATCCTTTTCCTCTCCTTTCTCACACGAACGTCGCATACGGGCGACGTTCACGAAATCAGACAGCCTCTCTGTTAGTTTCCGTTCGCTAAAGTGCCGGCGTAAAATGGAAGTTCTTTACGAGTGCCATCTCGCGCGCAGAGCAGGGAAGTGTCAAGAGGCATTTAAAGCGTCGATTCGTTTCGCGTTAAACGCATTTGCAGATCACATTTTTCGAAAGACATCCTCTATTGGAGACGAGATGTTTCGGTGGCGCCCTCTCATGGTTCCTATTCCTGACGTCACGACCGATAGTTTTAGTAGCGAGCGGCAAGTTCGACGGTGCCTAAAAAGCGTGGTGGAAACTAGCTTAGTCATCGCGTTCCTAAATCAACTCCGTCAAAGTTGACAGTCTGACTTTTCTGTCATTTCCGTCGACGAGGGCCGAAATAATCCTACTCGAGATGTCAAAGTGAGTGTTTTATGACCAATCGCGAAAGGACGATCACAGCGACGCTTTTGGTCGCGCACTTCGCCAACGAAAAGATGATGTAGTCTCTGACGCAACGAGAACGCAAGGATGTTTCTTTCGAATGCCCGGCGCCCTGCACGCGCTCCTGTGTTTGTGCCGTGCATTGGCTGGGAGTCCACGTCCGAAGCTCATGAGACACCGAAGTCGAAGAACAACATGCCGAAGCGCAGGTTGTTTTAAGACTATAGACGCCCAAGTGTTATCGAAGGTAGGAAGCACACGCCGAAGGCGGAACACTAGGCCTTTTTTCAAACTCCGCGCCAATGCATACTCTAAACATGTATTGGACACGAGTGTGACGTCAGCGTTCGGCGAGGACTCGGATCCAATCACGTGCTTCTTGTCCAAGCAGTGACGACTGCCAATGTTGCTCGATGTGCAGTTTTTAGGCTGCAATGACAAAGACCATAGACGTTTGCAAGTAGGGCCTCTGGGCGCCGCCATCTTGCTGTTGGTGTGGGCAGATCGTGTGATAGTCAAGCATTGCTGAGATGTACCCACGGTTTCCAGAATGGCGCCCAAACGAAGGGTTTTTCATCCATGGTGGTGAGACTATACATATCTCGAAGCGCGTCTGCTTGCAAACGTCTGTGCGGAGCGCATGTTCGTCTGCTTCTTGCACCGCGGTTGCGATCTGTCGGAACGCCGAGCCCTTATTGGCTGATCGAAAAAGAAAAGATAGTGGGTAGACCTCAAGGCATCTAGCATTGAGGTCTACCCACTGTCCTTTCAATCAAAGCCAATCAGAGCTCGGCGTCGTTCTGACGTCCGCGGCGCAAGAAGCAGACGACTTGCTCTCCGCATAGGCCTCGATATTGAAAAGGCTGTTCAGTTTTTTGTTTGTTTTTTAAGTCATTAACGACGTAATTAGAGTGAACCACCGAAAAGTGGATTCCTCGAGCCTCAAAAAGCCAAGCGTAAGCGAGCTCACCACTTGGACCTCGATGTGGCAGTCCTGAAGCTGGCTTTCGTCCATCAGTGACGGCAGGTCGGCGACGGCTTCGACCTGGTCCTCGCGAGGAGCTTTGAAGAACTCTGGTCTGCCCAACACTTGGGTGCTGCCGTCTCCTCCGAGCAGCGTCTGCAGTGACTCCGGCGCCTGTGCGCGACGAAATGTGCGGTTTCGAGCAAATCGAAAGTGTGCGTCGTCTGCTACAGCGTCGCCTGCAACAGCTCCTTCTACATTGCTCTCACTTGTAGCTTGCCTTTGTTTATTTCAAGCTCGCCCAAGTACCTAAGACGTTTTTGGTCAAAAGGTAAACTTTTTGCGCGGATGAACATTTTCAATACAATTTATCGGTTGGCATTTCCATGGCGGTGTGCTTGAGACCTTGTATTAAAGAATGCTGATCCCGACTTCACAGCGCACAATTAACACACACAGAAAACACAACATACGCCCCGCTCTGAACCAACACGCCCAGTCTGCTGTTTTGACAAGAATGTCGATAATTATGGCAAACTTTAGTTGACACTTTAACGATGCATAGTTGCGAGAAACATTGAATTTTGATCACCAGCAGAACCACTTAGTTAAGGTCGAATATGTTGTGCAGAGGCTCAGTCTGCGAGATTGTCTCTTCCACCGACTTGGCCAATAAAATATGACTGGTAATATGGGGCTATTTAACGCTATAAGCTGTTGGCCATTAAACCTATCTTACACAGCACTGTTTTGCTCACAAGAATATTCTATTTCTGTGGCTAGCTGATTATACTCGCACACGAATCAAAGCTGTACTCGAAATGTCCGCGACCGCTGTTTGTCGGTAGTCGGTCTACTAAAACAAAGCCTTTTTTTTGTTGTTGTTTTCTTCTTTTTTCACTTCAGATATTAATATATAAGTTCTTGAAGGGATCATGGAAGACGTCTTTCAACTCACAAGACGCCGCCGGAAGAAAGCGTCATCGCCATGGCATCCGGGAACCGCTGACAACCCGAGAAGCAGCAGTAGCGCCATCGTGCAAACGGAGAGCGTCTTGCTGTAGAGGGCCATGACTCCTGCGAGAGTTGGACTAGAAAGGTTTGGCGAGTAAACGGTGCGCCGAGAGTGACTAGTATCCCTGCTACAACTTGCACTAGCAGCCTTTATTGCAGTTATCACCATTAACTGCCATTAATAATACACAGGCATCTTCAGTATATAGTTAACGGCGCTCAATATAAAGCATAGAGAAGTTCGTCGTGAAGATTCATTTGATCTTTCTGCAAAGAGTGTCTGTCGTTTCGTCACTCGGAACAAATACCGAAGCTCGCTAAAAAACAAACAAAACTATATATACAAAAACAACGTACGAAAAACGAAGAAGAAAAAGAGAAGGCTCCAGCGAAAAACATTCGAAAATCACACGAAATATGGAACATGAAAATGAAACCATTTTGTTCTTAGCCCGAGACTGAGGCAGGAAACAAAAGGAAAGTTTCAAAGTAGAAGAAAAATGAACAGTCGAGGACACGTCTTCTACTTTGAAACTTTCCTTTTTCCTGCCTCAGTCTCGGGCTAAGAACAAAATGGTTAACATCCACCAGCTCGCCTGCGCACTCACTGCATTATCATGAAAATGAAAATCGTTCCGTGGAAACGTTGGTACGTATTGCAGGCAGACCGCAAGTGCGGGTTTGTTAAAACATATTTGGAATTTCTGTACAATAAACATTATCGCGTCGCTCTTTTTTATTTTTTTAACAAGAGGTGCGGAATATTTTCTTACGATCCGTAATTCGTGCAATTTTCGGTTGGTGTTCCGCACGTATGTGCAAAAAAGACTGCAAACAAGCTAATGGACGTTTTCCAAAATAAAAATAAAAAGCAAGTCCCGGGATTGGGTTAAGGATTCAAGAATAGAAAAAGCAGATAAAAGGGGGACAAACAACGACTGTCCCTCAACTGGAGGTCGTCTTCCTTTTTTAGCTGTCTCTTCCAGAGTTGAAATATTTGTTTTCCTTATCCCAGTAGATAATGGGGATAAACAGCATTAAAACTTTGGTTTGGGCTAGTTGGTCCATTACTGAATAAAAGGTTAAAAAGCGCGAATAAACGAGGACAATAAAGAAACACGGACGACAGGACAGGCGCTTCTCCTGTCGTCCGTGTTTCTTTATTGTCCTCGTTTATTCGCGCTTTTTAACCTTTTATTCAGGGATAAACAGCTCCGTCAACGCAGACGAGAGAAAACGAGCAAAAAACACACCCATGTTTCTTTAAGTGAGCTGTTCATATGCAGCATCTAGAACCCTTATCAACATGCCCGATTCGCTAGCCTACAACTGACCCCAGTAGGTTAAGTTCTAACTCTTGGAAAGGAAACGACACTTTTCTCACCAGAGACTCGGGTATGCAGCAGCAGCTCAGGCTCAACGTTCCTTGGTCCACGGAATCGCTGGAACCGAAGCTTAGCTTCTGGGAGTTGTTGAGTCGTCGGCGTCGAGGTTCGCTGTGCACGGGTCCGGCCTGCGGACGTCGGGGCTCTTTATGGCGGGGGAACTCCGGTTGCGTTTGCGTTTGTACAAATTCCCTCATTTCCGGTTCCAGTTGTTTCTCCGCCGAGCAAGAAGCCAGAAAACCGCTCGACCACGCTGAGGCAGACGCCAATGAGCCCGTTATAGAACGCCAAGTGACCTCCTCGAGTTCTCTTAGGCGCCGCGTATGGTTCTGCGAAAACCACAGTCGAGACTTCAACGGGCGCCAGTCGCTACTCGGTTTCGGTGTCGCTTTGTTGGTGGAAACTTGGTTGGTGACTTTGTAAACTTTATCGACCAATTTCTTGAATATGTTGGTTTATTATAAACTGACCGCTTGTATTGATTCGTGATCTCAATATGGATCTAATGTCCCCTAGTCCTATGTCTAGGCTTTTTCTGTTTGTCGTACAGACATATGGATGTGAAAATGCCATAAGCGCTCCAACACGAATTACGTCAAGTTCCTAAAAATTAATTGACATATGTATTACCAGCTACGCAATTCAAAATGTGATTGCTGGTAGTTTAACGTGTAACCTTAGTGACCACCTGCCAATATATATATATATATATATTTTTTTTTTTTTGCCATCATGAAAAAGAACACAACTTATTCCGCTCAAGGAATTACAGTTCAACAGATATATATTAACACCGGTAGCATGAGCTATATTTATACTATGGTATCAAATCTAAACTGGACTGATGTTTACAACGAAAGTTATCCTAATATACCGTACGATTTATTTTTAAACAAAATGAAACGCTGCTATGATTTGGCATTTCCATTGAAACCTGTCCATAAGCACAGACAGTCTAGGAAGCCATGGATAACGCCGGATCTTTTTAGAAGGATTAATAAAAGAAACCAACTCTACCATAGATTTATCAAACTAAGAAATAAAGGTTTACTGGTCCAGTACAAAAAGAAATATATTGGCAGCAGACATTAAAAAAAGCAAAACTACGTTATCACGAACAGAAGTTTGCGGCTACTTCTAATGATCCCAAGAAAATACGGAAACAAGTGGGCAGCTTCATTTATCAGCCAGCCAGTAGATTACCGATAGATATCACTACTGGCGGTGTTACATAGGCAGGTGTAGAACTGTCAAACGAATTTAACTCCCAACGCTCGGGCGGGTGGCCCTCTCATCTGAACATGAACTTTAATATAGGTTCTTATCTTTCGGTTGCAGAAACAAATTCCATTTTTCTTTCACCGATTGCTGAGGGGAAAATTATTACCTTGTTACAAGCATTAAATAGTAATACCTCGGCAGGTTAAGATGATCTAAAACCGGTGCCGATTAAAGCTGTGTCTCGCCTCATTAGCGCGCCTCTGATTCATATTTGCAACATTTCTTTATCTGCAGGAAACTTTCCTGATAAATAAAGGTCGCTAGAGTGTGTGTTTTGCATAAAGGTGGGTCACTGCATGATATGAATATCTATAGGCCCATATCGGTACTACCATTGTTTTCAAAAATCCTAGAACAAGTCATCAATGGCAAATTGGTCTGTTATCTAGGTAAGAAGAACTTAATTGCACAACAGAAATATGGGTTTCAGAAGAAAAAGTCTACACAAATTGCGTTATTAAACAAAAAATAATCAATAGTTTTGAAAACCAGTTATAGGCAATTAGAATTTTTTTAGATTTTCGAAAAGCTTTCGAGTGATGATGATGTTGAAGACGATGATATGCTTCTTCAAAAACTACCATTCTACAAAATAAGAGGTGTTGTGTACCCACCAGGGATCGCCACTCTCGGAGCGACCCCCTGTTCGAGAGTAGTATGCGCGCCATGTTGTTTGTGTGTTGCTACTAGGACTTTTCCCTGCTGCCGCCTTTTGCGCGGCTGCAACATTAAATCACTACTGGAAACCTTCTCGCATACAAGTTCACTTCCCTGCTCTCCATCCAAGTAACGGAACGGACAGGACTTAACAGTGGCGACGAGGATGCACGGTATCGTCTAAGTGCTTACGTTCAAGCATTGTTACAAGTTCATCGGGACAATGACGTCCACGCTAGGCCAGATCGAGCCTTTTGATACGTCCACGCCAGATAAATGGGACTCCTACGTCTCGAGGTTCAACTTCTTCCTGGATGCAAACACAGTGGCGGGAGACAAGCGTCGGTTGGCGGTGTTCTTCAGCGTGTGCGGCGCGGACACGTTTGATTTACTTCAATCGCTCGTAGCCCCGGAGGCGCCGCAGTCGAAAACGCTTGCCGAGGTGTTCGAGGTGCTCAAGGCTCATTTCTCACCGCAGCCATCAGAAATAGTCCGCAGAAACACATTTTACAAGCGGAACCAAGCCCCGGAGGAGACAGTATCTTCTTACATCGCCGAGCTCCGACGCCTGGCCCAGCACTGCAATTTCCCCAACCTGGAAGAAATGCTCAGGGACCGTCTCGTCTGCGGACTCCGCGATGAGCGCCTGCAGAACCGACTGTTCGCAAAGAAACAGTTGACCTTTTGCGTGGCCCAGGAGGAGGCTCTGGCGGCAGAAGCGGCCGCGAAAAGCACGAGGGTTGTCCGACAGTCTGAAGAGAATGACCCTGCCGCAACCGTTCCCGCGACTAACCAAGTGAAATGTCAGAAACCGGCCGCGTTCGGGCAGACGGAACCGCAGGCTACGATGTACGGCACGTGCTACGGATGTGGAGGTGCGCACCTCCGCGCCGACTGCCGATTCAAGAACACACAGTGCAGGGCATGCAAAAGAACCGGCCACATCGAACGAGTCTGCCGCGCCGGCAGCTCGAGTGGCCAGCAGCGAAACCTGCCGTTTCGACAGCCACGGAATTCGAGAGCAGCATACAACGTAACCGCTTTGCCTCATGACGAGTGCTACTACAGCAACCACGTCGGCGCAGGAGGATCAACGGCGCCTTGCAAGCTACGAACAAAGGTGTCCATTGAGGGCCAGATTTGCGATATGGAGGTGGACTCTGGATCGGATTTCTCGATCCTCACCGAGGAGACATTCCGCCGTCTCCAGCAGTGCGGTGGAGAGCTGGTGCTGACTGACTTTTCTTCGACGGTGGTTGATTATCAGCTGAGCCCAGTGAACGTTGTCGGGGCTTGCAGCGTGCACGTGGAATACAAGGAGTTTGTGGGCCCGCTCACGGTACTGGTAGCAAGGGGCACCCGCACCAACCTACTGGGAGTTGACTGGTTTCGACCACTCGGCATTGTCATCGCGGGTGTCTCCCAGATCGAGAAATTGACAGTCGACACCGTTCTCTCAGAGTTCAGTGAGGTTTTTGAAGACGGTTTGGGGAACTATGTGGGACCACCAGTCTCCCTGCACCTGGATTCCAGCGTTCCGCCAATTCGCCTGAAAGCTCGGAGGCTGCCTTTTGCAATTCAGCCGAAGGTGGAAGAGGAGTTGGACCGCCTCGTTCGGCAGGGAGTCCTGGAGCCTGCGACGCAGCCGACGTGGGAAACCCCCATAGTGACCGTACTCAAGAGCAATGGCGACGTTAGGATATGCGGAGACTACAAGTCCACAATAAACAAGGCTCTCAAGCAACACCCGTATCCGATTCCCGCTGTGAGTCATTTGCTGTCATCATTGTCGGGGGGCAAGTGCTTTGCAAAATTAGACCTTGCGCAGGCCTATCAACAACTATCAGTTGATGAAGTGTCAGCTGATGCTCAAACAATCGCCACACATCGTGGGGCATACCGGGTGAAGAGGCTGCAGTATGGTGTAAGCAGTGCTCCTGGAATTTTCCAGATGTTAATGGATGGCCTCCTCAAGAACATTCCCGGAGCAGTTACATACTTTGACGACATTCTCATTGCTGCTGCTACACAAGGGGAGCTGGCCTCTCGACTTCGCGAGGTGCTTCAGCGTTTCAAGGATGCCGGCCTCCGGGTGAAGAGAGAAAAATGCGTAATCAATGTGCCTGAGGTTGACTTCCTGGGTTTTCGTGTGACTGCTGCCGGCATCTTCCCCACAGAGGCAAAGGTTGCAGCAATCCACGAGGCACCTCCCCCAAAAACAAGCAAGAGTTGCAAGCGTTCCTTGGCTTGCTCAACTTCTATCACAGTTTCTTGAAGGGCAAGGCTACAGTTGCGGAGCCCCTCCACCGACTCCTGGACGAGAAGACAGTGTGGACCTGGGGAAGGAGGCAGCAAACGGCATTTGATGCGGTGAAGAGCCTCCTTTCCTCAAACACAGTTTTGACACACTACGACCCAACCAAGCCTGTGGTCCTGACATGTGATGCTAGCCCTGTGGGTATTGGGGCAGTGCTTAGCCACAGGCTGGACGACTCCAGGGAGGTGCCCATTGCATTTTACTCGCGTACCCTATCAGAGGCGGAGCGCAACTATGCACAGATCGATCGTGAGGCGCTGGCTATAGTGTCGAGCGTGAAGAAATTTCATGACTATCTCTACGGTCGTGAGTTTGTGATTGTAACCGATCACAAGCCTCTCCTGGGAATCTTTGTGCCTGACAAGGTGACCCCGCCCATTCTGTCCCCTCGAATGCTCCGATGGTCCATCCTTTTGAACGCCTACAGCTACACACTGGTCCATCGTCCGGGGAAGGAGGTCGCCAACGCTGATGCACTCAGCAGACTGCCTTCGCCTGCAACTGTCTGTGCACCACCACCGTTACTAGAGGTCTTCATGCTGGAGTTGTCTACAAAGCCTCCTCTGCAGGCCACAGACATTGCTGTTTTGACGCGGCGAGACCCTGTGCTGTCTCGTGTTCTGAGCTGGGCACTGGGGGGTTGGCCTTCGGAGCGTCTGGGTGGCGAGTTTCAGGCCTATGAGCAGAGGCAGCATGAGATCTCGGTGTACAAGGGGTGTGTTCTGTGGGGTAACAGAGTTGTGATCCCCACTGAAGGACGAGCTGAGGTACTGGAGGCACTGCATAGTGCGCATCCAGGGATCGTCCGCATGAAGGCCCTCGGCCGCAGTTACGTGTGGTGGCCGAAGATGGACTCTGACATTGAGCACAAAGTGAACACGTGCGGTGCATGCCAGGCATCGAGACCAGATCCCCCTCGGGCCCCCGTGCACCACTGGGAGAGAACGAGGACGCCGTGGTCTCGTCTTCACATAGACTTTGCTGGCCCTTTTCAGGGGCAAACTTTCTTTATTGTTGTGGACTCCTTCTCCAAGTGGCTGGAGGTGATCTCGGTGTCCTCCATGACCAGTGCCACTGTCATCAAGTGCCTGCGTCGCCTTTTCGCAACTCACGGACTACCTGACACGATTGTGTCGGACAATGCAGCACAGTTCGTGTCTGAGGAGTTCAGACAGTTCGTAGCAAGCGGCCTGATTCACCACGTTACATCTGCCCCATTCCATCCAGCCACCAATGGGCAGGCGGAGCGCATGGTTAGAACAACTAAGGATGCTTTGAAGCGAATCATCCAGGGCGATTGGGACCGACGTTTAACGAGTTTCCTTCTTCAGCAGCATGTCACTCCATGCACAAGTACGGGAAGGAGCCCTGCAGAGTTGCTTTTCAACCGCCGTCCCAAGACGCTCCTGGACAGACTGCACCCAGACGGGGTCAGAAACGACCACGGCCAGACCGTCCACACTGAAGACGAGCAAGAGCCAGCACGCAGTTTTTCGTCCGGCGACGCGGTGTATGTGCGGAACTATGCTTCTGGACCACGCTGGGTTCCCGCAGTTGTTGCTGAAGTGTTAGGACCGTTGTCATACCGGACTCGAACACCTGACGGCCGAGAACTGCGGCGACACACGGATCAAATGCGGCGTCGGTATTTGGATTCTGAGCCTACTGAGCAGCCACAGGCTAGCGACGCCTCTAGGCCGCATGACTTTCACACCGACACAAGCCAAACAGCCTCCCGTAGTTCTCGCCATGTCAGACGGCCAGCTTATCTGAATGACTTCGTCTAAAGCGCAAATTGGGGGGAAGGGATTGTTGTGTACCCACCAGGGAGCGCCACTCTCGGAGCGACCCCCTGTTCGAGAGTAGTATGCGCGCCATGTTGTTTGTGTGTTGCTACTAGGACTTTTCCCTGCTGCCGCCTTTTGCGCGGCTGCAACATTAAATCACTACTGGAAACCTTCTCGCATACAAGTTCACTTCCCTGCTCTCCATCCAAGTAACGGAACGGACAGGACTTAACAAGAGGTATCCCATTAAACTTAATTCGAAACTACTTACCTCATCATTACAATACACTGTCATCAATGGCTTCCAATCTGAACTGAAGCAGATAAAGTATGGTGTTCCCCAGGGGTCAATTTTAGGTCCGTTGCTTTTTATTTTATACATTAATTACCTAGTTAACATAGCATAAACTCCAGATATTATAATATATGCCGACGACACTAACGTTTTTTGTGTTTTTTTTAGAGATAAAAATGTTTATAAGTTTGAGAACATGGTAAACACTTGGCTCGAACGATTACCACTGTGGGTACAGCTAAATAAACTGGAATTGAACATCAGTAAAACAAAATACATTATCTTCGAGTCAAGAAATAACGCACATGACCATAATATTACAATATAATTCCAACCCGTGATAATTGAGCGAGTGCCCTCTCACAAATTTTTAGGTGTGTGATTCGAGGAAATGCTAAACTGGTCATGTCACATAAACCATGTTTGCGGTAAAATATCTAGATCAGTTTGTATTCCAAATAGAATTAAGCATCTCCTCCCCAGCTGCCTCAAGCTTCAACGGTACTACAGTCTTGTTCATTCACATCTTCATTATTGTCTGTTAGTTTGGAGGTCGACTACAAAAAGCAATCTTAATAAACTCGTTATTTTTCAAAAGAAAGCAGTTCGCTGCATCGAAAACGTGCCTTCTAGAGAGCATACCGCCCTTATTTTTTCAAGGTATTCCTTATTGCGTGTTGAACTACTTTTTAATTCAAAATTTGCAATAGAAATATATAAAAATATCAAAAATGACCAAGCGATATTTCACGAGCAGTATCCTCGTAAAAAAACAACAAAACAATACAATTTCAGAGAAGAAAAGTATGTCAAACGAGAGACAAGAACAAATTATGGATTACAATTATGGATTATGGATTACCTGAATTTTTAAACAGATATCGGGAGACTGAAGATATGATTATAAGTGCCGTTTTACACCTTTAAAAAGAGTGCAAAAAATTACTTCTTATCAGACTCTCCTTAGTGTTAATTTGTGCCTGATATTCTGTCAGTTCAACTTTGTTATTTCTTTAGCATTGTATAAAGTAATCACTTCTGTGTACGAAATTATAAGTGTTTTGTATGGCCAATGCGTGACCGCTTTTGATATGTCCGCCGAAGATTATTTATTGCATGCATTTTCTTTATTCCTTTTTCTTTCTTTTTTTTAATTCTTTTTTCTGTTGAGTGATGTTTAGGGCTGAGGAAGCCTCGTCAGGCGGCGTTAGATCGCCTTTTGCTTCCTCAGCCTAGACGCAAAGTCTGAATAAAACATAATATTATTATTATAAGTACACGGTTCGATGGGGAAAATGAAACCATGATTTATACCCTATTTCTACCCTAGTTACACAGGCACCCTTTAAGTGTGACTGAGGTCAGACTTAACTGCGGTGAGAGTTACTCGAGTAACCACGGTATTAAAGGCATAGCATTTGGGTCAGCTCTTGGCGCTTTGGTGGCCGTGCCGTGTAGCCTGTACGATGACGTCACGCTGACGACGCCACGGTGTTCAAGTGATGCCATCAGCGTGATGGTCATAACGTGGCACTGACGTCACTCGACACCGCGATGTCGCGGGACACTGTGACCTCTTGGCGTCCCGTGACCAGATGTCACATCACGTGGTCATGTGACGTCACGTGACGTCAGGTATTATCATCACGTGACATCGTGACGCCACGCCACGTCATGACGTCACCTAACGCTTTGACATCGCCGATGATCAACAGGGTGTTTCTGAACGCCATTGGGGCGTAAACGAAAATCGTACAAGCAAACCAGCGAACGGAGTCCATTAAAACGTTTCACGAAGGTGTCTTTATGTGCTGCATTTATCATACCCAAATTTTATGATTGTAGGTTTTTAAGAAAAGATATTTGAAGCCTAAAGAATTTGTTGTCTTTCTATGCACAGTGAGGAAAACGGCAAAAGACCGCCTGTGTGACGCCACTACTCACAGATGGCAGCACACGCTTGGATCTGCATGGATCTGGTTTCGAGTATTCGTCATCTCAAGGAAGCTTTCAAGTTTTTGCGTTATGTTGCGCCATCTGTGAGACGGTTTTTGCCTGTTTTTATCCTTGTGCATAGAAAAACACACGCACAAAAACAAGTTTATTAGGCTTAAATATTTTTCCTGAATCCTGCCTTCATAAAAACTACTAGTTAGGTGTAATATCCAAAATTACACGTGAGTTTTTTCATGTCAGCCTGTATTATGCAGTTATACTTTTCATAAATTAGGTCTAAGCTAGAGTTTTCCTCAGTTGTGTGGAATATTATTGGGCGTACGCACCAAGAGTCAATTGAAAATGCCTAGAAACCTTTTTTTTTAATTTTTAACGACCGCTATGTCGGTCGCACCGTTTACTTTCAATATAGAAGACTTTTAGAACGATACAATTGTTCTACTTTAAGTGCCAGACAAGGCGACAGAGATCTCATACTTTTGTTCAAATGCCTTCACGGAGTCATTGAGTGCCCTGACCTAACTTCAGCGATAAATATTCATGATCCGAGAAGATTTTTACGAATTTCTCTTCCATTTTATGTCAACCAATTCTTTAAAACCTGCCCCATGAGACGCGTTCAGACCTTGTATAATACTTTCGAGGCTTCTTGCATTGACGCTTTTAACCCATCTTTTGCAGCGTCCAAGTTTTTCCTTGCCAATCTGTAGAATTATTCTTCCTTTTTGCTGTATGTTAATTGTGCATCATTAAAAAGGCGAAAGCTGTTCATGAGCACAAAAAATAAACAAATGATTGAATGAATGAATGAAAGTTTAGTATGATAAATATACCACCTAAAGATACCTCTGTGAAAATTTTAAATTGAAGGCCAGTGTATTGGTTTATATATACGAATTGTTTTACGACCGAACGGCGCTCGGAAGCACCCTGCCCAGGTGGCACAAGACGTCTAAACATGACGTCGAAATAAGGTCCTAGACGTTCGGCGACGTCGAAGTCCTTAACAAACCTTTAATCGACGTCTTTAGTAAGTCCACATGAGAGGTTCCGACAACGTCGAAGACGCGGCGTAGTGACAACGTCATAAACTTCACCTCGACGTCTTCAACAGTAGTAGACGTTTGTTCGACGTCTTGTATGAAAAGTTCTTTAAACGTCGAGCACGAGACGTCACAACAATGTCCTGAGCAGCACCTTGACGTCTTCGACACTAATTGACGCCAGTTCTACGTTTTCTCCGGGAAGTTATTTGAGCGTCGAGCACGAGACGTCCCAACAATGTCCTGAGCAACACCTTCACGTCATCGACATTATTCGACTTTATTTCTACGTTTTTTTCGGGAGGTTCTTCGAACGTTGAGCGCGAGACGTCCCAACAATGCCTCAGCAACACCTTGACGTCATTGGCATTAGTAGACGTCAGTTCTACGTTTTCTCCGGGAAGTTGTTTGAACGTGGAGCACGAGACGTACCAACAATAGAGAGTTTTAGTAATACGTATAGCAGCAAACGTAAGCTCCCTACGTTAGCGTTAACGTTGCGTCCTCCATACTGCACATGAGCCTTACGTACGTACTGCGGCGAGCTATGCGTACGTACGCTCGCTATCGCTTTTGCGAGCGTACGTAGCGGTCCCCTGTGTATACATTCTCGTTGCTCTCGTCGCGCACGGGAAAGCGCGAGACCACTCCAGTTTGGAAAATGGCGGCGGTGAGGCAAACCACTGGAAGTGCTACGCGCGTTGTACGGGTTCGCTTCACCATTGAAAATTACCTCAGCCTTGTGGAAGAAAGAGAAGGAAGGGAAAAGGTCGAGGCTCGTGGCGGGCGAGGACACGCGGAGTTCAGAGCTGGAGACAGACGAAAGAGCCGGTGCCGAGCAAGGCCTCCAACTGAAGACCCGGACCACTAGACAGCCTTGGCCCTCGTCTTCACCGGACTCTGAACTTAAGTACAGATTAAACCTTTTCCCAATGGTAGCGCTTCCTCGTGTGACTTCCTCGGAGCTAGTAGAAGTCGGCCTGATCGGGCGGTATTGACAGGCGACCCACAACCTTGTCAAAGAAATGAACGCGACGAACCCTTTCGAACACCCACAAAGATGGGTGTCGATAGCCAAGAACGTTGGCGACGCCGTCGAACCCAAAAAGCTGGTTACCGTGCGGTCAGTACACGAGTGGTGCGACCTATTGATTGCATACTTCCAAGTAAATGACGAGGCCAACATAAGATTGTGGGAATCCCCCAACACACTGGAGCGAACCATAGATCAAGCTACTAATCACACAGCCCTAAAAAAAAAACAAAAAAAAAATCAGCAGAACCCATCCTTTGGGAATGATTATCTACGTTAATGCGAATAGCATCAAACGGTGCGGAGTTATGCGCGTTCGTCAGGTGGCCGGCACACTCTAGATACGCCAGCCCACTCTTGAGGCGATTCTAAATTTGCTGACACTTTCACAGCCCTGCGCACGATCTCCGCAGCCCAGCACGTGCGTTTGTGTCACTTAGGAAGGCGAGCAAAGCACGCGCCATACGCACAAACACTCAAAATGGTACCGACCAGACTTTCTGGCGTCTCAGCTAGTCTCAACCAACGGTACTCTAAACGGTTGTTTATATCTTTACCATAGGACGCGCTTTACAGCGCTGTCACAGCTACCGGTGCGCGCGCGTTCCATGCACGAGGGCTCATTCCGCTCTCGTGAGGCTGAGCACGGCTGCTACATCACCCTCTCCCCGAGCGCGGGAGAGGGTGAGCGCGGGAGAGGGTGAGGGAGATGGAACGCGCGCGCACCGGTAGCTGTGACAGCGCTGTAAAGCGCGTCCTATGGTAAAGATATAAACAACCGTTTAGAGTGCGTTGAATGACTGCATGCCTTCATAGCTCTGTGGTTAGCGCGTCTGCCTGCTGATCAAAGGGTCAACGGTTCGAATCCCAGCCGGCGCCGGTCTTTTTTATTTATTTATCGACCCGCGGCGTAAGAGGTTAGATAGCCAGATAGATAGATAGATAGATAGATACATAGGCGAAAAGTGCGTGAAGTATCCAAAGAATGCTATTCGCATTACAACCACGTTTACAATTGGCAACTGGAAAAAGATTCACGCATTTCGTAGCAAAGCGAGGAGATTCGCGGTGTTAAATTGGCTTGACCGAGTACCCGCCTTGGATTGTTTGAAGCAGTTCGCAGGAGCATATCTAGATGGCGCTGCAACTCTTTACGTCTCTTTACGTCTTCACGTCTTTACACTCTAACTCAATGCATAGAGATCGCTCGGGCGGAAAAGCGAAACCTCATATGTTGCTTTTTGGACATAGCCATAGCTTACGACTGTGTTCCACATACGTTGCTAATCAGGAGGCTACAACAACTCGATATGCCGGAACCCTGGGTGAGACTTATCCAGCGTATCTGATGGAAACCACGTAATGGCAACATTCAACGGGACCATATCTGTGGATGTTCCGGTGCACAGGGGACTACGTCAGGGCTGCCCGTTATCCCCCGTTTTGTATATGCTATATACGTCCAGCATAGAGAGGGCACTGGAAAAAACAGGAATCGGTTTCACTCTACAACACATGCAGCACGGGGACATGGTTAAATGGCGGCTCCCTGGTCTTGCTTTTGCCGACGATCTTGTGCTGATGGCCGACAATGTGGCAGACATGAAGGTACTGTTGACCACCTGCGAAGCAGAAGCGGCTCAGCTTCGACTGCATTTCAATGCCAGTAAGTCAGCCGTGGTGCTGTTTTCCGGGCAGGACGAGGTCCTTGAATCCCTTACCATCCAGGATAAAGCCCTTCCTCTTAGTACCCGATACAGATACCTTGGTGTTACACTGACCTGTTCCGAAGATTATCTAACAGAACACCATGAAAACCTCAAGGCATCGGCACTAAGAAAGCGGAACATGCTGCGTCGAAAAAGTCTTTGGAGCTGCGACCGGTATCTAATAACTCGAGAACTTTGGAAAGCGGTCGCTGTACCAGGATTGACTTTCGCCAATAGTGTCACCTGTACACCCAGCGAGATCCGGGAATACATTGAAAGACGACAAAGAGAGATTGGACGCCAGGTACTAGGATGCCACAGCAGGGTTGCCAATCAACTTGTTCAAGGAGATCTCGGATGGTCCTTTTTCGAGGCACGTGAAGCCATCAGTAAACTTGAATATTATGCCAGACTTCGACATATGAATGGAGACTGCTGGGCGAGGAGAATTTTCGTATACCTACATCTAAAAACGTACACACAACGTGGAGGCGACGAGTCATTCGACTTGGGACAAAGTATGGTGCCTTCTCAATGACCGACGAGCCAGCTACAAAGAAAGACTGGGTAGCCAAGGTTAGAGGGCAGATAAAGACTGTCGAGGCAGACCGCTGGAGGGCAGACATGCAAGAACATTCAAGTATGCACCTCTACGCGTCGTACAAGACCGACATCGCTCCTATCCACTGGTGTGGAAATACGTTGGGAAGTCGACTCCTCGCCGAGGCCCGCGGTGGTGCCTTGCGTACCCGTCTGTACAGAAGAAGATATGACACCAACGTAACGGACGTGCTGTGCAGTGCATGTGGTGATGCGGACGAAACTTTACAACATTTTCTTCTCGAGTTTCCAGCACTGGAACCTGCAGCAGGCGTCGGTCCTCGCATTGAGCAAGCTCTTGGATTTACAGAAGAAACCAAATTTGTGGCGGGCGCGAAGCGGAGGCTCGAGGCTTGGTGGGCGATCCACCTGTAACCCTCGCCGAGAAGGCATCGCTGGAGACGCTGCTACGAGACTCGTGCCAACAGATCGACTACTCGGACAAGGAGCGGGAGGCTCTGCTTAGGGTGAAGGAGGAAATGGCAGGCAAGATAACTTCAACGCACAACATCATTCATGGTTTAGAAGATGCTTCCCGAAGTAGCGCCATTGCTGCTTCCGAAGCAAACAAAGTGGCGGAGAAGAGGAAGGCGTTGGTAGAGGAGATGGGGGCATACCTGCTGGAGGAAGAGGAGAAACACAGGCAGGCCCCGGAGAAAATGTGGCAGGAGTTTGAGGAGAAGCTACACTTGTCGAACGAAGCACTTCTTCTTGAGCAGGAGCGTGCGGCGAAGGTGATAGAGAACAAAGCGGCGCTGACAATGTACAAGCGTCTGCTGCCCTCTCTGAAGGAGGAGGTGTTTCAGCTCAAGGCTGAGGAGCAAGAAAGCGTGGACATGCTACAGAAAGCAGTCGAGGAGTCCAAAGATGACCTAGAACAGTGCAAAGCAAGGGAAGGTTCGGACGACTGCACCAAGCTCAAATCGCAGCTGGACGATGCCGTAAAGGATCTCACCATTCATCTGGAGATGTCAAACAACCAGAACAATCAGCTTCTTGCTTTCGAGGCGAAAGCAAAGAAGCTGAAGCAAGAGCTAAAGGACAACATTGAGGAGCGCAAGATGCAGGACAAGGGAGGATTGTCTACGGTGAAGGAATTGAAGAGGCAGTTCCAGGCGGAAAGAAGACGGGCAGACAAGCTTCAGGAGAGACTTCAGGAAGTTCTCAACGGCACGAGTTTCGGGAGATCTGACGAGCTGTTTCAGCCCATTAGCTACGAGGAGCGCCAGCGCGGCGACTCCAGCAGCAACAATACTCCAATTTCCTTTTCTTTTTCTTTTCTTTTTTTAGGGGGGGGGGCGTGTCTGTTTTGCAGACGCTCGTTACAAAGAACAATCGCCGCATAAATACATACACATACATACATACATACATACATACATACATACATACATACATACATACATACATACATACATACATACATACATACATACATACATACATACATACATACATACATACATACATACATACATACATACATACATACATACATACATACATACATACATACATACATACATACATACATACATACATACATATGCGTTTGCCTTCCGCTATACTAAAACTGCGCGTTCAACGCGCTCCGTAACGTTACGTCCACAGCTAGCGTGCGTTGTACGTAGTGCTGACGCAAGGGTCTTTACGCCATTCTAGAACTCTCTAATGTCTTGAGTAACACCTTGACGTCGTCGACTTTATTCGGCGTCAATTTTCTTTCTTTTTTTTTCTTTTTTTGTGGGGGGGGGGGAGGTTTTTTGAACGTTGAGCGCGAGACGCCCCAAGAATGTCTGAGCAAAACCTTGATCACCCTGAACAAGCGTCCTATATAGCCCAAGGTTCTGTCACATCACTTTTAAAATTTCTCGTCAATATCAGCATTTTTTATACCGTGCATGTGATCCACCTTTCAACCTGGCTGAGCTGCAGAAATCTCTTACACTATTATCATTCTCGTGATTGTTGTTTTAGCAGGAATTGCTTAAAAAGCCGATAATTCACAAAAACAAAAACCAGTATTTAACTCGGAGTCAGCGGGGCTGTTTGTAGCATTTTTAGCGTTTCAGCTTCTTTGAAGCTGTTAGAGAATGACAATAATGTAAGAGATTCCTGCCGCTCAGCCAGGTTGAAGGGTGGACAGCATGCACAGTATCAAAAACGCTGACATTGGCGAGAAATCTTAAAAGTGATATGACAGGTCCTTGGGCACTATAGGGCGCTTGTTTAGGGTGACTCCGAATTAGACCCAAAACTGTGTAACCATGGAAGTGGTCAAAATTACCGATGACTGGAAGCAACACCGTCTCCATGATTCCTGGAGTGCGGCCCAGGGCGCTTGGGGGATTCAGCAAATGGTGTATTCCGTCCGAATATACAGGGTGTCACAAAAGAAAATTTACAGGGTTTTTTTTTCGCCGCAAAAATAAACTAGGCATCGCCGAACGCTCATTCTCCGCCCAAAGGTAGCCCTAGAGGTCACAACCAGATGCCAAAGTCTCAGCCCGATCCGATACCTTATTCAAAAGTTATAGGTGACTTTTTTGAAAATTTCAATGAAAAAATGGAGCCCATTTTCGCCTGGTTTCGGTTTCTGGTGCCATAGAGCCGCATGTATTCGAAAACTCCGTCGGCCGCCATTTTCCCATTGAACTTTTCAGAAAATCACTTATAACTTTTGATTAAGGTATCGGATCGGGCTGAAACTTTGGCATCTGGTTGTGACCTCTAGCGCTACCTTTGGGCGGAGAATGAGCGTTCGGCGATGCCTAGTTTATTTTTGCGGTAAAAAAGAACATGTAATGTTTTTTTTTGCGACACCCTGTACATACTTTCGCGAACATATATCTTCGAGCAACGAAGCCAGATCCGGTTGACTCCATTGTTCCACGGTGACCTAGATCAAGACCAGTATCAATTGACATCCCGTTCAGTTTAGACGTGCGCTCGACGTTTTATGGTCGTTAAATGGGACATTATGTCAACGTTGATATAACGCTATCACTTGACTTCCCATCCAAGTCAGACGTGCACTCGCCGTTTTAAGGTCGTTAAGTGGGACGTTATATCGACGTAAAATCCACCCTTTTTTCCAGACATTAGCCTTTCCATATTACGTCAAAGGGACCTGACGTTCAGACTTTTGACGTTCTTTCGACATGTGGTTCCTGACGTCATCGACGCTCTTTCGACGTGTTTTCAACGTGCTTGTGCTGCCAGGGTGTAGACAGACCACGAGTGAGACAGACTTGCGCCCGTTACTTCAAAAAAGTAATTAATTACAGTTACAATTACTTGGCCTCAAAGGTAATGGATTACCGTTACAAATTACTCTATCTAAAAGTAATCGATTAATTACTTCGTTACTTTACTCGATTACTTTTGCGTTACTCCAAAGAGACACAAAAAAGTCCCACTATATACTGCGTGTTTGAAGAAAAAAGATTTCGGGCCCCATCAAAATTAAGACGAAAATGCAACACATTCAGTACTATGTACGCATCGTTTTAGGGTAATAATTTTAGGAGAACGAATTTATAAAATTATAAAGGACTAAAACAGGTGCTCAAGATAAACGAGCCTTGCGCTGTATAGAACCGTGACAGAACTAAATCCCATGAACATGCGACGAATGCACTTGGGCGGTGGAGGCACCCACACCATTCGAATTAATCCGAGTTTGGCATCGGCGAGCTTCAAAACACTATTCCCCTGAAGATATGGTTTTTCTATGTTTGCTGCATGTTGCCTAAATAGGGGCTGGTTTACCTAATAAATCGGACTGGCTGTGAGACCAAGATGCGGTACTTGCGTCTGGGTACATTTCAAAGACTCATTTTTGATGAAGGCTGTTATCCGACCAAATGACCCACTTGATCTTCTTTCTTGATCACCAGACTTATCAGAACCAAGACGTCACACGAAATATTAATGCACAATCTCTCAGATAAACTGATTTTGCCGTTTATAAATTATTTTAAAAAAGCACAATTTTCAGTGAACAGCACGCTTCCATGTCTTTCACGCGTTTACAGGCGGCTTCTCAACTCCAGTGTCCAAGTCAGCCACTGTTTATTCTCAGAAAACTCGGACTGTGTTTTCTTCCCCTGAAATTTCGGTCTAAATTCCCGCAGGCGCAATCCGCTGACGAGGACCCCAGCTTGGATGTCCCAAACTGTTTCGTTGTGGTCCTTGATCAGTTTATTGCCTGCTGTCGAAAGCTACTGTTTAAACTGACAGCAGGGTTGACGCTAATTTATTTTTGTTCCAAATAACTGTTGCCATCGCACCCCTTATGCTTTTGCACTATGCATCCGCTAGTGCGAAGTCAAGTGAAAGAAGATAGCTGGTTGGTCCAGCCAGTATTTAGCTTTCACAGCGCTGTCAAGGATGAGCAGGGGCGAGGTCTCATTAGAGCTTTGTTTTTTCGTGCTTGCCCGGGGGGGGGGGGGGGGGGGGGGGCGTGTGTAGGCGGAAACATTGACAAGCAAACAACGGTTTCGTGTAAAAAAAAAAAATCACTGATTGATTTTTGGGGGACAAAACTCAGAGGGTGAGGAAGATAGGAGGAGGCGAGAGGGGGAGGGGAGTGGACGTATGCACCACGGTCACAGTGTTCGCGGCCCTAGTCCTCGCGAACCCCACGCGACGGTTTTATGGGCCATTAGTTTTCTGCTCTTTTGTGCGCTCGAAGCAGTCCCTTCGTTTTCCAAGAAGTCGAGGTTTGTTGCCTTCATGTAGACAGTCGAATCCGCCCAGCTTGGCTGACCGTACAAACGAGTCCCGAAACGTGCTCTGGCTGGGCTCTCGTGCTTTCCGTGAATTCCTTTCCTTTCCCACGCCAGCCCCTCACCCGAGTCTTGTGTTAGCATGCTAAAAGCGCGAAGGCCGTTGCATCGCCCTTCTTCCACTCTTTTTCTCTCTTTGATGGGACGGAAGAATTGTAACGAGTAATTTCCGTAATTCGTTACTGAAAAAGTAATGAGATTACATTACAAATTAAATTTTCAAAAAGTAACGGATTAATTACTAAATTACAAGAAAAGTAATTAATTACAAGTAATCCCGTTAAATGTAACGGATTACTTCCAAGTCTGCCCATAGGCTGCCTCTAGTTGTTTAGTAGGTGCTAAAGTACTATTTTTATATCTAAGTGCCTAGGTGCACATACCTGAATACAACCTACCTGAAAAAAAAAAGAAGAAAGACAAGCCCTTGCAAGTAACAGATTGGGTGTCCCAAGCGGAGCTTCCTCTGTAAAACGAGCCGGAAAAATCGGCCCCTACACGTACAGGCTCATACTTTCACCGAATGCGCACTGAGCAGGTCAGTCTCACCGTGTCAAATTTCAAAGAGTAGTTCTCTTCCCGTAAATATATATAAAAAAACAAAACTCGCCAAAGTCAAGTTTGGGCGCGTTTGCAAGCGACCAAGTTAGCGACGCCAATTACTCGTGGCGCCATCTCCCGATAGGCGCAGTGAGCAGACGACCCACCCTGTTTTCCGCTCGCCAGCCCCCCCCCCCCCCCCAAAAAAAAAAAAAAAAAACCCCAAGGTACACTACATGCTTGTACCTCATCTAGAAGACTCGGTCTTCGCTTCGGACGTGGTGACAAAATTATCTCCGGACACATGTCAAGCATGTCCCGAAGCATATTTGGTTCAGCCATGTGTATGCTTAGAACATGTCTGCCAACGGTTTTGGTAGGACTAATCTGACAGGATCGTCATTAGAGAGTTTTAGGGAACCATTTTTTTACATCCGCTACGGTATGATGTGCCCTCCGGTACGAACTGCGCATATGCGAGTCTTCTGGGGTAGCGCATGCGCAGTTCGTACCGGAGGCCCATCGTATACCGCATCGGATGTGCAAAAACGATTCCCTAAAACTCTCTATTCAAGAAGGCCTCAGACGGTGTCTACAAACTATTTTGTTTGACGCATTAGAAGCGTGACAAGGGCTTAAGCGCGAAACACATGTACGACGAAACCGTCCGATCCGACGTCCGATCAGGCAATACGACGGTCGGAGGCGAGGGTTTTCAACGCTCTCCGGTGCTACGAAAACCCTTGCCCCGCCAAGGTCATTCCGGCAGTCCGCACGTCGGACCAGACGGTTTCGTCGTACATGTGTTTCGCGCTTTCAGACAGCAAAGAGCTCAAAAGGCCCCGAAAAACGCATTTCCCCGAAGTGGCACTGGTGTGTCGTCAAACTGCTCGTGGGAAGTGTTTTTTGTGCCTTTTTGCACTTTTCGCCAACCGATGAACCGCAACCACTTCCCCGCAACGCAGCTGTGCTTGCGGAGAAGCTATCTTTCTTCACGAATATGGGTTACGAGAAGGGACCTTTTTTCCCCAGCAAACATCTATTAGCGCATGCCCGCACCCCATCCCCTAACCTTTGCTTCCCGCTGTCGCCATTTTCCGAGGGCACCGTCCCGCACGACCAACGTTGTCAGCACCTACCTCTACGCACATTTTCGTATTTTTCGACGATTCTTTGTGAACATCGGTAGTAGGGTAGAGTGCAAAAAGCATTGACAACCAATGCAACGACACCATGCTGTACTCCGTTTCACCTTATGTTGTACCGCAGACAAGGCTAGAAGCGCGAGCTCATAGCGTTGGGAGCTAAGCTTAACGCACGAGAGCTTGTGCCGCCGAGATGTGCCCTAGAGCAAGGAGCTCGCGCTTGTAGCCTTTCCTGCGGTACATCATAAGGTGAAACAGAGTATAGTATGATCTGACGGATGGATGAACGTTGGGTTTCCTTTCTTTTGTGGTTCGCAGACAGCACCCCTGCAGATGGCGATAGCTACTTGAAAGATTCACGACCAACTCTATACTTACGACCACTTCTATCTGGAAACACTCCAGCACGCACACTCCGGAGGGCCGAGTTTTAGCGGCGCCTCGTGGCGGGGCCTGGAACTGGGTATTTTTATTTTCGTATTTTTCCGCGCTGCACCAGGTTGTGTTGGCCTCCATGGCGTTGGCGGCGCGCTGGCGCAGCCATTATTATCTAATGTTGGCTGCGCAAACAAAAAAAAAGCGAACTAATTAACAGAATTGGATTCCTTCAGTATCCTTTAGATAGAGAAAAACATTTTAATGCGTGAACGATCTTGAAACCAGAAAGCGCGATCAGCTGACACGCACCCACGGATAACAGAATAACCCGATGAGGTAGGAGTTGGGTTGGAGGACCTAGATTTCGTGCCGCTACTGAGAACGCCTCTCACCAGGCGGCGCTAAAACTCGGCCCTCCGGAGGTGCGTGCTGGAGTGTTTCCAGATGGAGTGGTCGTAAGTATAGAGTTGGTCGTGAATCTTTTAAGTAGCTAGCGCCATCTGGGGTGCTGTCTGCGAACTACAAAAGAAAGGAAACCCAACGTTCATCCATCCGTCAGATCATACTATACTCTGTTTGACCTTAGTGATGTACCGCAGGAAAGGCTACAAGCGCGAGCTCCTTGCTCTAGGGCACATCTCGGCGGCACAAGCTCTCGTGCGTTAAGCTTAGCTCCCAACGCTATGAGCTCGCGCTTCTAGCCTTGTCTGCGGTACAACATAAGGTGAAACGGAGTACAGCATGGTGTCGCTGCATTGGTTTTCAATGCTTTTCAATGCTTTTCAATCTGTGGGACATAGTGGAGAGCTTAAACCTAGACGAAGGACTAACAGCAATATTAAGGAACATTTACAAAGATAATAAGGTGATTATAACGTGGGAAGGAAAGGCAACAGGGGAAATAGAGATAGGACGAGGCCTTAGGCAGGGGTGCCCGTTATCGCCTTTGCTGTTTATGTTGTATTTGAGAGGATTGGAGGATAGACTAGAGAAAGAGTGGGCTTGGATTCGACCTTTCGTACAGTAAGCTAGGCCCAACAAATTCAGAAATCCTTACCGGGATTGATGTATGCAGATGATATCGTACTAATGGCTGACAACAGGATAGATTTGCAGGAATTAATGAGCATCTGTGGTAGGGAAGGGGAGGAATTAGGTTTAGAATTCAGTAGTGAAAAATCAGCAGTCATGATTTTTAACAATGATGAAGTTGAGAGGCTCAAGATACAGAATATTACAGTGGAGAGAGCTAGTAAATACAAGTATCTAGGAGTATGGATATGTGATGGTGCAGAATATCTCAGTGAGCATGAAAAGTATATAATAGGTAAGGGCAACAGAAATGCAGCTGTAATGAAAAATAGAGCACTTTGGAATTACAACAGGTATGAGGTGGTGAGAGAGATTTGGAAAGGGGTCATGGTGCCTGGTTTGACTTTTGGAAACGCAGTGCTATGCATGAAATCCGAAGTGCATGCAAGACTAGAAATAAAACAGCGCGGAGTAGGTAGGCTGGCTTTGGGGGCACATTGCAAAACGCCAAACCAGGGAGTGCGAGGGGACATGGGATGGGCGTCATTTGAGGGCAGGGAAGCTGCGAGCAAGATAGAATTTGAGGATCGAGTTGAGGCAAATGGATGGGGAGCAATGGGCACGAAAGGTTTTCAGCATTTTATACATGAGGAGTATAGACACAAAGTGGAGACAGCGCACTAGGAAATTAAGAGGAAAGTTTTTAGGCTATAGTGGGGTTACGGAAGAGCAGGTCTCCGTTAAGAAGAAAGTTAAGGCCACAGAAAGAGATCGGTGGCTAGAGGGAATGCAGACAAAGACGGCTCTGGAAAGCTATAGATTAAACAAAACAGTTATTGCCAAAGAAAGCATTATGATAATTCTAGGGGAAGATCATTGTTGTTTGAGGCAAGGACAGGTGTTTTGCGAACCAGAACATACAGAGCGAAGTACCAGGAAGTGGATACAGTGTGCGCTGCTTGTGGAGAGGTGGACGAGACGGCTGAGCACTTGATACTCTACTGTAAAGGGCTTCATCCTATGCCTACCGAAGACAACATAGATTTAATAAAGTCATTGGGTTTTAGAGACAGCGAAGGAAAAGTGGATTACAAGACAGCGGAGATTACCAAGCAAAGATTAAGTGAATGGTGGCAGAAAGCACGAGAAAACTAGGTATTTTCTTATTAACTGATGGCAAGGGGGTTTTATAGCCTCACTTTCTTTTCAGTGCGGAGTGTATATAGTTTTCACATTTAAATATTCTAAGCTTAAATGGTAAGACAAATTGGCTAGGTGGCGTAAGCTACCGCCCGATCCAAAGAGCTCAGCCGTATTCATCCATCCATCCATCCAGATAGGAGCAGGCTCTTCCATAGGGAGCGCTCAGATGGAGTGGTCGTAAGGATAGAGTTGGTCGTGGATTGAAAGGCCTCGATTCGATGTCGACGAAGATGAAGGTCGCGGATCTTAAACAGGAGCTAAAAGCAAGGGGACTTTTCTACCGTTGGATCTAAAAGCGAACTGATAGAGCGACTGCAAGCCGCCGCGAAAGTCTCCAACTCCTTTCTGACCACTATACAGTGGGAGAAAACATCACGGGACAGCGACGGCGAGCGAAGCGCAGATGCAGTGATGCCGGTTGAGCCCCTGTCTGCTCTTCCCGAAGGCAAAGCTGGTAGCAGGTATGCTCAGTGACTGTGAAGGAGCGTTTTTAACACCCCAGAGTTAATGTCCTCCTCGGCTGGGATTCAGGACGGACCTCTTCCACTTACCTCAGTATGGCAGATGACCTAAATGACCCAGCGTGGACTGGATGGCGCTATCACCGAGCAAGCTTCACAAATGTATGAACGGAAAGTTGCGAAGAAGAGGAACCCCTCATTAGTTGTGACAGGTGTAGACGGTGGGCCTACATCTCAGAGGCTGACTTTAAAACCCCTGAAGAGGCTGAAGATTCTGATTTCGTCTGCAGCATATGCAAAACCATAGATGAAATGGGCAAGTCACATAGGACAAGGATGGATGATATCTGGAAAAAAAGCATGAACAAGGTTATCCAGAGGTTAGAGGATGCAACTCGCCAAGGCAAACCAAATGAAACCTACATAATCCGAAAACTTCGGGACCGAGTGACAGAATTAGAACAGCGCGCGTTGAAGAGCTTGCGAAGAAAATATTGAGCAGCCTTCATGATGGAATCGGTCTTAATATAACTATGGTGAGTTGTGAAGAGAACAGCGAGCATGACACAGGAGACAATGGAAGAAAGCAAGATAAGAGTGATGATCCGGGGCCCGATTTTAAAGATTCATGTTCGGGCCACGTGACTGGAACACAAGGGAGTAGTCCGCCTACAGGGTGTTCTCACAGCGGAGACCCGGTCCCCAGTCAGTGCATGCGAGCAAAACTTGGTGCATGAAGACGCAGGGAGCCGAGAAGCTTCCGGCACAGTAATAGCTGGATCCAATCAGGCAGACGACATCCACTATCCTGCAAAAACAAGAGAGCGACACCCGCAGCAGGGAATCTCCAGAGAACAGATCCGACCTCCACAAGGAGTGAAGCGGGAAGTCATCGTGGCCGGTGGCAGTAACGTTGTCCGATTTGCGCCCTCGCTCGCTGTTCTAGTAGGGGACTATCGATCTATGGAAGTTATACATAACAGAAGGAAACAACAGAAGTGGTACATCAACTATTTGATGTGTATGAAGAAGAAGTCGCGTAGCGTACCCCGAATGTATATCTTGCATGTGGGGGTGAACGACATTCTACAGGGCGCTCAACCCGATGCAATTGCGGAACGTCTGAGACTGAAGTGGACAAACCGCAAGGATGCAATGGTCGTCTGCTCAATCCCGGAAATCAAGAGCAGAGGCAAGGGAATTCAAGCAACAACCATGGTTCTAAATGCAAACTTAAAAAAGATGTGCAAGGACGTCAAGGTCAGGTTCGTCGATCTAGGCCGAGATCTGAGAGGTGAAGACGCAATGGAGAAGGATGGACTACACTACCAAAAGAAGGTATACGAATGGTGACAGACAGACTAGGAGCTATAGCACGCGGTTTTTAGGGGTGCGATGGGAGAAAGCTCATTCAAATACCAAGAGAGGCCCGAACAAGTGGTCCGGCGACAGTAAAGAAGCAGAATGCCGACACACCAGGAAGCGAATATGGAAAACCATGTGCTACTTCCACGGTCATGGAACCACGCAGAGTGCACCAGGAAACGGGAGGTATGCAGGTACCGCACGCCAACGACATGCGGATTTGTCGAGATTACCAGAGGAACTTCCCACGGTTGGACCCAGTGCACGACCCGAACAGGAAGGCACGGCAGTACCAAGGACTACCTAATGACCCACCTGCGTTCCCTGGAGAATCATCACCACCAACAGCTCCTAGCAACCCCTGTCATGGGAAGGTGCACAGCGTATCCTTACTCTCACATTCTACCGACACCGGTGAACCTGATGCAGCCGCCTTCACAGACACCAACATCCCAATATCCGGACATGCAACACCCACAGCTGTATCACCTGCAAGGACAGTACGGCATGGGCAGCCAAAGGATGATGGGACAGTGGTACCGGCACAGCGATTAGGAAGTGATACGACCAGGCGGACCAACGACATGAATTCGGAATCAAGGCTCGTTAACATTGATACACGAAAGGAAGAGATTTCGCAAGAAGCGTCGACGACGCAGGCGGAATATGCCAGCTCTGGTGGTGGTCGGTTTCCTCAACCTTCAGGGTGCACTGCAACAGGCAAAATGGGAAAAACTACACGAGATGCTGGAAATCAAGAACGTTTCCCTCTTTGCAGTTGTTCAAACGTATCTACGCGGCTTAGAAGAGCCTCCGATTCACTCTAGATATGGTGCTGGGCGGGCTGTAATCGGGACGGAGGAGAACGAAAAGGTGGGGGCGTTGGTTTTCTGTAGATTGTTGACTCCGCATGGCATCCAAGGCAAGATATTACATGCGCAGATCATCTCTGAATAACCGGGGAGATTGTGCGAATACCAGTGAATGTATGCGTGGTTTACATGGCTGTGAAGGGAACCAGACACGAGGAAAACTCGCAGCTAGTCGCATGCATTCATGAAGATGCCAGGCGCATGGCTCAGGAAGCCGAAGTACTTATAATGGGAGACTTCAACGGATATTTAGAGGAATTGGTCAGAAAGGAAGACGGTAATGGAAAGCTATTACGTGGACTGGCGGATGACTTAAACCTGGAAATATTCAACCTGCGTGAGACTTGTGTAGGACTGTTCATATGGTGCGCAAGGAACGACAAAACGTGTATTGACTATACGTGCTAAGTTCCACTGCACTTGGACGTAAATTACAGAGCATGCGGATAGACGAAGATGGAACATTCAGTTTAGGCAGTGACCATAACCGCCTGAGGGTAGACTTTTCGTTTTCAACATAGAAGCGGCCTCAAAAGGAACAATGCAAGACCCGACTGTCGAACTTGTGTTACCTGTCAGCGCCATTGAAATTGTGGCGAAGGGTTCGAAGCCAGCACAAGACAGGGCTTCGGCGACGAACTATGAGGAGGTTATCAGGAAGTCAAACATCTAACTAATCCGCACTCCATCCGGAGACAGTCACGAAGCGGATTTCGGCGCAATAGTTGGTGGGATGCGGAGGCGAAAGCAGCGCGAGATGCGAGAAGGCAAGCCAACCAGTCTCATCGACCAGCTGACAAGGGAGAAGCGGTTAGTAGAAGTTAAGCTGGTCTGGAACGCGTTCCTCTGCTTTAAACGCTGTGGCTAGCGTTACGTCGGACCGGAGCACTGAAACGCGTATACCTACCCCTCCCCCCCGCCTTTCTCTCTCTCCCCCGTGAACCTAGGGAAGGCGGAGATTTGGACGATAGCCCGGAGTTTACGTCGGACGTAACGCTAGACACTTCGTACTTTAAAACACAAGCTGCAAGTTTTAATACAATACAAGATAATAGAGGCCGACCAGCGAAATATAAAAGAGCTTAGGGATAGTGGAAAAGCGGCAGCCGAAATATTCTGCGGCGATATGTGAGGTCAATGGACAGTAGTGACCTTGTACCAACCGTCCGGGAGTACGACACAGGGAAAAGATGTAGTGAATTTAGAGGAATACTTATCGGAATATCTGGCATCGATATTCGAGTCAAAGACCCAGGGGCATCACCGAGAAAACCAGGTGACCTGGCCGAATCACAACCACCAGGATCAAGAGGCGATCGGTTGATTCGAAATGGGAAGTATACGACAATGGCACTCGACAGAGCAACCGCTCATATCAAGACTAACACACCACCCGGAAAGGATGGAATACCTCTGGTTCTTCTTAAACGCTTGGATAACCACAGTAGAAGACAACTGACATGCATCTTTACGGATATAATTTCGAGCAGCTCCATTCCTGACGATTGGGTGAAATAGTCGAGTCGTGCTGCTGCCGAAACGAGGAGGCAACAAACGACGACTGCAGGACTACACCCTCTGACCGTGACAAGCGTCATCTACAGAGTGTTCGCGCACGTGATAAAAGAATGGATGTGCCCCTGGGCAGAGGGAATGGAAAGCTGCTGAGCTTCAGAACGGCTTCCGGAAAGACTGCCGACTGGAGGATAACCTCTTTGTTTTAACGCAGATCATGAGATAGCCAGAAAGAAGGCGGGGACTTCGTATGCTGCTTCCTGGATGTCGCTAAGGCATATGACAGCGTGCCACATGGGTCCTTGTTCCATTGCGCTCAAAAGACTGGACATGCCTGACCGAAAGCGGATGGAACTGACACAGCGACTATACGGAAGGAGTCTTACTGTTACAGCCGCGTTTGGAGGCGTATCACCAACTCATGTTTACAAACAAACCGGAGCGCTCCGAGCACCCCTACGGACGCCACCGGCGCCGCGCATGCCGATGGGGGTGTGGGCAGGGCCGGATTAAGGTGCAGGATAAGGGGGCTGCAGCCCGGGGCCCCCGACTCTCTGGAAATTTCATGGCCGAACTCGTAGAAACAAAAAAAAAACAAAAACGAAACCTAAAAATATTTGGGAAAGCGATGTTGCTTTGCCGCAGCATTCGAGAAGAGGGATATACAAAGACAATGGCGATGTCAGCGAGACCAACGCGCACTTCGCGTAGCACACACCTATCCTGTACAAAGCCGGCCTTTGGGTGGGTGACCGGCCCTTAGAGGTGCTTGTCCGCTTTCTTTTGATAGCGGCTTCGAGGCAAACGAAGAAAACACGGGAGGGGCCCCACAATCTGGGGTTTTCGCTCCTCTTTTTTTTTTTGACAGGAAGGGAAATGTAATAAGCACCTCCCCTTCACCCTACTCGGGCTCGTGTCTCGTGCGCGCAAACACGTGTTTTGAGCAGCGCGTACACTTTGAAAGTGCGGCCTTCGACGCTGCTGGGGAAGGGAACAAAGCCGCATGCCGCCTCCGCGGTGGTCTTGACGGAGTGCTCCCTAGTTGAAACCAGACGGGAATGGTAAATTTTGTATTTTTGAGGCAACTTTCTATTGATTAAAAAATAAAGGCATCTGCGTATTTCACAGGTTCACTGCCTAACAAGACATCATTATCATCATCATCGTTGCCATCATCATCATCATTAGGGCCCCTGAGCGTCAGCCCCGGGCCCCGAGTATGCCTTAATCCGGCTCTGCGGTGTGGGCAAGGAGCTCGCCGTCGCCTACAAACACCATTGAAATGCGATGTTGTCGGCGTCGGTGTGGGTCCCCTGCCCTTTTTCGCGTTCGAATTGTTGCTTCTACGTCATCGTCTGGCGATGTCTGACTACCTTGAGCGGCGTCAGCGAAGTTACCGGGCTCGTTACACCGCAAAACTTCGCGTGAATAATGTGACGTGTCGCGATTCATTCCGCGTGGACGCCGCAGAATGTACACTAAAACCCCATTCGCATGATGAGATTTCGCTCAGAATTTGCTACAGTCGCGACGCCGCTCGGGCAGTAAGCGTGAACCGTAGCTGAGATGGTCGATCGATACTGAAAATCGCAAGCAGAATCGGGACCAACAGATTAGGCATAACCAAGTCGGTGATGGTCATTGGTAACAATGATCAGCATCATTTTGTATCTACTGTTTACATCGAGCGCCTAACTACCAACCTTCAAATTTAAGTCTTTTGAGGCCTGCACTTACTTCTTTTTGCAAGTACAGGGCCAACATTTGGCCTCCGGACCGGCGTCGTCTAAGAGAGCAGACGGCAGTAGAAACGTTGAAAGAGCAGACGACAGTTCGAACAATCAGGCGGCCGTTTGAACTTGAAGACGCACTGAACGTAGTCCGCAGGTGGTCCGCACAACTTGACGGTTTCTGGTGTTCATGTTGGAACAAAACAAATAAATCTGATGACCACAAGTATCCGTGAGTTCAACCCAAAGTCGCTTCCCGCCCAAGCAATCGTTGTCCGACAGCGTCTGCTTTTCCCTTTTCACGGCACATACCCAGATTCTCAAACAGGACCGAGCACGTGAAAACTGACCTTCAAACCTTTCTCGACACTTTTGGTACGGCCCCAGTCGCGGCGTTTTGACGAAGGCGGGTTTCTGTCTGGTTCCTTTCAAAACAACGCAGGAATACAGGGTCTGGCATTGGGACTTCTGCCCACGGCCCCAGACCGGAAGTGCGACTCGACGCGCCACCCGCGCCGTGACGTCACAAAGATGAGTTCGTGAATACATTCAACGTGTGTCAATGTAAAGAGGGGACTGAAGCAGGGATGCCCTCTCTCACCTCTAGTGTACCTGTTGTACACGGCGGAGATGGAGCGCAAATTAATAGCATCCGGTTTAGGGTTTCGCTTCGCCGCATAGAAGATGGATGCGTGACACACTGGACATATCCTACGTCCTCATTGTAGAGGACTTGGAACACGTTGCAGAGGCTAGCAGATATTTACGTGGAAGCATCGTCCGTGTTGGGTCTGAAGTTTAGTGTTCAGAAATCGGCAGTGGTGCAGTTCTCCGAGGACGGCATTGCAAATAATAAGTTACAGCTGCAGCAGGAAGACGTTACCGATGTCTGGGAAGTACAGGTACATGGGAGTAACACTAACGAATGGGCCCGACTACGAATACCAAATACACTTTCGACAGGCAGTCCAGAGAGGGCAAAAATATCTTACGCGGGCGCATTATGTGGAGCTGTAACAGATATTTGATGATCAAGGAATTGTGGAAAGCTGTTCATGTGCCTGGGCTCACATTTGCCAACGAGGTCGTCTGTGCTTCGACTGACACACGCAACTGCCATGGCAACGCAGGCAGAGGGATGTCGGTCGCCAAGCACTCAACTGCCACGGCAACGTGGCGATTGAGGCCATACAAGGAAGACATCGGGTGGTCGACGTTTGAGGCACGAGAGGCATCAAGCAAGTTAGCCTACCGGGGACGACTTCTCCACCATGGACAGGCATCGGTGGACAAGGCGGGTGTTCGACTACATCAGTGTCAACTGCGGCGCAGACCCAGTGGACGAAGCGGATCAACCAGCTCCGTAAGAACTATGGATTCTTCACAGTGCCAGTCATGGAGGCGACTGCGAGCAAGTGGGCAAGTGAGGTGAGGCGACGGGTCAAAGAGGTGGGGACGACCCACTGGGTTGAGGAGGAAAACAAGAAATTCTCACTCCAAATCTATAGCGCTCACAGGGACTTAAATATTTCAAGTGAGGGCACGTGCCAGGGGCCTAGCCAAAACAACACAAGCCGGGCCAGACAGACTGCGGCGGTCGCACAGGCGGCAATCGGTCCACCAGCGGCGCGGCGGCCCCAATGCTACCCTACTACCACAGGCACCGGGCTTCATCTATGGACAGATCACGGGAACACCACCGATAGATGGATTGTCGACGTCACCAGGCGACGACTAGAAAATTTGTGGAAAAGTAAAGAAAAGCGTGGAAAGTGAAAGCACACATGGCGGGACACGACATACCTGACCACCCGTTTCGAAGGGGACAGCCACAAGGATCTTCATCATCATCATCATCATTTAGGGTGCCTACATTAGGGTGCCCCGGAGTCCTTCGGTTTAGGGTGATGCCATCCTTTGTAGTAGCCGATGCCGACAGCACGCGCTACTAGATAAAATATTAATAAAAAAAATCTCCGTATACATATTGTCGCATAGTACAGTGAGCGCCAAGAGCGCGTGCAGGGACTCGCTCTTTTACGCACTTCGAAGCAAAAAAGGAAAATACGCGTTCGGAACAAAACGGCCGGATGTCATCACCCTCAAGCAAAGCGCACAGGAGGGCACCCCTAGCTTCATGTCTGTCTGTCTCAGGGTGACGACATCCTTTGTTGCACTAGAGCTGGCCAGCGCGTAACGCGCTGCCGCACTCAGTGCGTGACTTGTGCGGTAAGATATACCTCTTCACAAATTCGAAGCGATCCGAGTGGCGTAATGCCACGGAGAGTATCTGAACATCTTTGGCCACCGTTTCGGCTTCGATCTGCCAACCTCAATTCACGACGTCCCTTCACGACCAAATACAGTGCACAGCTTTTTTCGAATACATGACTTGCCTTAAATTTATGCTGTTGTCTACTGGCTGCCAATATAAGTGAAGCCGCTAAACAAGTTTTTTTGTTTTTGTGGCTTATACAGGTTTGATGCACGGGAAAACAAAAGAAGAATGAAGTAGAGGCGACCAACTGGAGCCGATCATCCTGTTCCAGCGTCTCAATATCCTAGGCCTAAATGGTCCGTGACCCGAAAGGAAGGCCATGCTGCACTGGAAAGGTAGTCAGGCCGCCGGAAAGGTATGGGACGCACAGGTGCTTTTACTCCTTCTCCACGCTTCGAGTCTATGGCTGCAACTCGAAGGAGCGAGCGATAAAGGCCGGCCGGAGGGAGCGCCGGGCGGAACGCTGAGAAAAGAGGGGGAGACCTTATCGCTGCTGGCATGCTCCGCCTGCTTCTACTCCTCCCCGGCAACCGCTGCCTCGCCCTGCAACTAACCCGAACTGCCAACATACTGCGAGGCATGTCCTCACGGTCGCTGGAGATCCGTGTTTCAGCGGGGGCTCTCACCGAAGATGAACTGGGTGCAACGCAAACGCTGGCGCTCAAAATGGGCTGAGATGCACTGCTTCGTCAACGGGGAAATCGGACCATGCGCCACCTCTCCCGTGGCCAAAGGGGCACCTGCGTCCAACGCGCGCAGTGTTGAGCTGAGAGTCACTACACCGGATTGAGCGTAAGTACTTCGGAAGACATTTAGAAAACGCAAACGCACGACTGGCAAGCGGCCGAAATGGCTGAATAGTGTCACCACTCAAGCAAAGGCGCGGTGGGCTGCTGGGCAACCCAGTCTTAGGGTAAAGCCCTCGACTCTGTTCGCGTTTGTGTCGCAGAAGAGGCGGCTCCTTGAAGCAGATGAAGGCGCAGCTGCCAGGGGCCAATTGACGGCGCTCCCGGAAGCGAATGGCGACGTGAGCACCCGCTCGTGGCCCGTGTCTCGACGCGTTTCCACAACAATGGTTGGCGGTGCTTGTGAGTGTGAATTTTATCGCGCGAAAGTTGGGCCCCGGCGGCCGGGTAGAACAGACCTATGCCGGAAGAACGCGGCCTATTTTCTCATTGAAATTTTGAAAAAAATCACGGAACTTTTAAGCCAGGTCGCGGTTAGTTGTGGAACTTTGACATCTGGTTCGGACCCCTAAGCGCTACCATTGAGCGGAGACGCTGGCATCTGGTTCGGACCCTCAGTGCTACCACACGAGCGGAGACGCTGCCATGTGGTTCGGCACGTGATGCGCTGTTTATTTTTGAAGCAAAAATCACCTACTATTTGCTCTTTTTTTCTGCGGGGGGGTAAGGGGGGGGACGTTTTATATATCCGCATCGTTTTACCCAGGCCTTCCACCTCCTTCTAGGAACACACACCGCTGCCATCATACTCTAAGAGGGGAAAAAGATTCCAATGAGCAATTTAATTTTGTTGCTCTGCTCTTTCGGCGTGGCAGACCGTTCATGTTTCGTCTGCAGCCGGCACACGGCGCAAACACCACTGGCACCATGTGCAGAGGCAAACGGTGCTGACGCAGCCACTCGGCGTGAAGCTTCTCAGAAGAGAAACAATATACAATGCACTGATTCAAGCGGCATCATTACGTCACTGAGTTCGGTGCCATCACCATTTTATGTAGCCGATGCAGTGTTTTCATTTATTATCAGATTGCAGCAAAGTTGGCGTCCAGCCGCCATATTGACATTTGGCTGATGTCATTCCGGACATTTGAATGGCATGCCATTCGACAAGCCCAGTGCTTGCTGCACAGCGCCCTGCTCCCAGAACTTTTCCAACTCATATACTCACCCCCCCTCCCCTCTTCATGACAAGCGATGCTGCATTATCATACGTTCTTTCAGCAAATCGCTACGTGCGCCGAGACCTGTCGCCCCATCATGAAGGGTAAGTGAAAACCGCATGCTTTGTTTTCACCTAGGTGTAGGAGCACACGATGTGCCTGTGTTCTCAAATTTAGCCCTATACACGTATGTTACGATTCTCAACGCACCTGTTCTAGCTTCAAACAGCAGAAGGGCTCTCTCGCCAACGTAAAGTAAATGTTTTTAGTTTTCCTCATTTCCTGTGTTCGCGATTGCTTAAAGGCCGACGTACAACCTCCGGTTTTCTGCAGGAAGATAATCCTGTAGCTCCCCTCTCCTAATCTGCGAGGAGGAGCCAAGTTGGGGCAAGGTTAAAAGTGGAAAGGATATAGGAAAGGAGGGGTGGGCAAAAGTGGAAAGCGCGAAGTGTACGTCGGCCTTTAAGGCGCTCTATTTCTAACATCGCTTCTCTCCGCTTCTTTTTTTTTGCGGTATTCCCTTTTCACATTGCAGTTTGGTCAACCTTACATCACTTGTCTGTAGGTTTCACCCAAATACGGGCGATGTCAAAAAAGAACTGAAAGACAGCTGAACAAAAAACCGGCATTCGAGAAAGGAAAAAGAAAAAGATGAGTTAAGTAACGCTCCATCAGCCAGGAAATAAAATACGTACACAGATCTTTACTCAACGGTTTGCGTAACATACCTTATAGCGGTTCGTTTCACACGCACTGCTTTCTGTCAGGTTCTCTCCAGAATGGCATCGCACTCGCAGGAAGTGTTTGCGGAGAACTATGGAAATGCGACATGAAGGGTGATGCTGCCACCATCTATGTTGTAGACGGAAATTACCGACCTCAAACCGAAACTAGCGCCTTTCTCTTCGAATTGATGGGTGGGAATGCTGGGGTGATCACTACGGCGTTTGTCACCACAAACGTTGAACGCTGCTGCAGCCTATGGTTATAGTTGCCCGTTACGAAGGCTTCGGCAACTCGGCCTGGCAGAGATAGTTACGAACGGCGTAAATTTCCCGCAGCTCTACAAAGCAGCTGGTTGCGATCTTTCGATTCTTATAACGGAACACACTAGAAGAAAGCGATGGTGCTGTCCGAGCACAAAAGCAGTCGGTTTGAGCACCAATATGCGAACCACTGAAAAATTGCGGCCAAGAAACTAGTATGTTAGGTATCAGCAAAACTTTTCGAAGGGACTTTCGATTTCGATCGTCATTACGAGTGGATCAATTAACCTTGGTAGGGGCGTCGAGAACGAGCTTTCTCGAACAAAAATGCAACAAGGGCAAGATAGTGGACGCCGTGTCTTAAACATGATGATATTGCCCAAGCCTCGATGCAAAGTCACTATGTTTAACTTTCTCGGTACTTATTGGGCAGTCGAAGGTTTCTACTGGGGAGTTCTGTCGACAAATGTTCCAATTTTCACCCGCACCTGGTGGGGATAAACATCTCGGGGCCGCTGATGCGTTTGTTCTGAGCATTTCGTGACACACTGGTATATGTCAGCGTCTGTACGGCAAAGAGCGACTTAAAACCTGCAAATAAAGCCTGGTTGTCGTTGCTTCCTTCATGATAGCAGACACTCACAATTCAGCTCGCGTCTGAGTTCATTGCCCACGGGACGCGATTTCTATCAGAAAATCTACTTTTTTCCTTTCGGTTCCGCATTTGGCAGCAGCAGACGAACCTCGTCATCTGCTCCCGCCACATCGCCGGCCTCGCCGGGCGAACTGGCGGGATTGCATTTTGGCACGCACGCCGATTTTCTCGGTGCAGCGGTGCATGCACGCGTGGGGTGCCGCCGCTGAAACTGAGGTGCACCAATGTTGATCGCTGAGCGCCCAGCGGCCAGCAACATTACGAGGCACTCTGGCAAACTCTGAAACAACGGAGAGCAACCACTCGTGGAGGGCCGCGAAGAGCAGACTGCTTTACGCCGCGGTGGAAGCGCGTGGACACGAGTGCCTGCCGTGAAACGAACTCGCCTTAACGAGATCTTCATCGTGTTCGATCGATACAATATCTATGGTTTCGAACGCCACGAGCCAGACTAACGATGACTTCAAAACAGGTGGTTTCAATCATTACTCACGTTTTAGGAAGTAACGCTGGCAATCCAGTTGCTACACGTAATGTTTTGGGTTTAGAAACTTCCACAACGTTTCGATTTCACTGGCATATCACTCACGAACCTTGGGTTTGCATCACATGGTGAGTAGCGAGTTCGTTTCTGATACTCGTGCCCACGCCTGCCCACTCACCCAGCGTGAGCGGGTTCGTTTCAACCGGCACTCCACTATGGTAATTTGCACACTCCGGAAGTTCGTTTCATCGCCGATACCCCGCTGCATGCGCTCGCTGCACCGAGAAAATCGAGGTACGCAAAATGCAATCCCATCGTACTCATCGGCGAACCCGGCGAACAGGAGCAGGTGGCAAGGAACCATCTGCTGATGTGTCGCCAGAACCAGAGGAAGAACCGTTTTTGATGAAATCGTCCACTGGTGGCAGAATCAAACGCGAGCGGGTGAGCGTCTGCTGTTCAGCAGAAACAATTGACAAACCGATGCTTTGTTGCGGAACATTGTCATTGCCGACCAAACGACCGCGCAATGTGAAAATGCTCCAGAATAGGGCAGTGGCGTCACGAGGGTCAACCAGTACCCGAAACGACTGTGCACTGTTTCACTCTCCCGTGTCCCGCCGCGACTCCCCCCCCCCCCTCTCGCGTGGCCGCCGCGCCTCCCCCCCCGTGGCCCCGCACGACACCCCTGAGCGCACGGGGCGGTCGCCCCCCGCCCCGGCGCCTGCGGAATAAGGCTCAAGTGAGGGTGGGTGCCACTGCTGAATCGGGGATCTGGGACATGGACGCCATTAGTGCTCGGTACACTGGGAATTATGGGGCAAAGGGGTCGTTTTAATAACTCCTAACTCAGGTCATAATTAAGAAAAACAGTTAAAGCAGGCAGCTGGTGGATATTTACCAGCGGAACTTAACCCGAGACGGGGTAGAAGCAGAAACTTAAAGCGAAGGAATGGCTGAAAGCCAAGCCCGTTAAAGATTAGCGAATAATTTACTAAAGGTATAAATGATCCTTTTTCCACCAGCACAGTTTTGTTGCGATGGGTTGAGTAAGCCGCAACGAAAAACTGGTGTTCGCCATCTTGGACGTTGCGGTTGTCTGGCTTTCTTTCTCCTGTCGGAGCGAAGGAAGCGGAAATACCGCCAAGGCGTCCGTTGCTTGCAATGGGAAGCGGAGAAGCGCATGGGGCTGGCTGGGGTTACCCAACAGAGCGGGGTTACTCGTGCGGGCAACATTAACGCATCCTTCCCGAATCCTCTCGCAGGCGCCCTTACGTAAATTGATTAAATTACAAACTTCCAGAGTTTTGAGACTTTTGCCTGTGACCTGAAAGCAGGGTGAGCGTAACGCCCGGAGATCTTTATCACTGCATCCGTGTGCGGGTAATTGGTACCGACAAATCTCTTTGAAATTTCGCTGCCCCATAAGCATCAGAAAAAGCGGCATAAGTGACTACCCCAGGCTTGGGCAACATCGCTCTGTTGCGCATTTACCCGTCAACTCGCTTGCCATGTCGTATTTTTGTTAAGCTCTCGTTCGACGCCTCACCAAAGGCTAATATCTGATTGTTAATAAACGCTGGGGCTCACCTGGCGCTGGTGTCTGCGGGCTTCCGGTTGCCAGATTGAAGCAGACACCTTTGTGCGGTCTGCTTTTCCCAGCCTCCCTGTGCGCTCCTGCTGGAAAACGCGCGTGAATTTGGTCTCTTCGCCGGAAAATAACGCTGAATCACTTTGTCATTATCGGTTGCATAACGGATAGTATGTACCTTTATTGGTACTTGTGCGAAGAAATTAATTTACTTTAGTTGCAACATTTTTCTTTACCACACTGGGCCGATGTTCGACTATGCTCTATTTCAGGCCCATTAACCCTGTTTCCAAGGAAGGTAGATGGCTTAGGCGACGGTTCTCGAGCAGACTAACGATCGAGGGATGTGGTGTGTGTTCAGGTTCAGCTAGCATTTTCGGTGGTGCTTATATATTACTAATATGCCCGTCCTGTCATTGGATGAAAGCGACATCCGTCATTGCACACGATCGGTTACAGTCAGTTAAAACATTCGGACATAAAAAATAAAGCACGTGAGCTATGGCAGAGTCGCTGTCTTTTATTATATCCGCATCGAACCCGTGATTTTATCGGGCACCTGCTCTCTGGCTCCCCTTATTTGCGAGAGATTTGCGGGCGTGCGGGTTTGATGCTTTGAACCGGCTGAGCCCGAGAACAAGCATCTTCACGGTACTTGTTTATTGCAAAATCTGTACTATACCTGGCGCGACTTTTCAAATTTATTTTGATCGTCTGCAAGCACAAGGAGTTACGCATCCGGTGCCTACCGTAGTTCTTGCCGTCTCTCTCAGGTTTTCCACATGTCCTTCGTTGCGTTTGGCACGTACATCCCCCATGTTGGAAAGCGTCGACGCTACCGCGTCGCGCTGACTGGTGTCCGACGGTGCACAAAAATACGTACGACGATCCGTTTAAGCACCGTTTTCTGTTGTCTGATGAGTTTGAAAGAAGAACATGGCGTAGCTTGACCATTTATTTCGTACTTAGCACGTGACTGAGCGATGTTCCAATGTGCCTAGTACGTACAAGTTATTCGCGATATTTATCTTTTAATCAGGCGCAGAGGAAAATGGCAAGCAAGATACTGGAAGTCAAGTTAGACTGCTTGCTGTCTGTCCGTCTGTTGTATAGCGCCAGCTGAGCCTCTAGCGTTTATTGTAATAACTCTATAGCTAATATCAGTCCACCTGTAATGACGATCAAACGCTTTAGTGGCGGTCCTAAGGGGGGGGGGGGGGGGCGGCCACCCCTAAATCAATCGCATAATTTTTTTATTTGTCCAATATTTTTTGTTTTACAGTCTAATATTGCGGGCAAAGGTTTGTGTGCGCATTTTCCGACTTACAAACAGTGGGACTGGCAAAAAAATGCTGATACAAAAAGTGTGATGTCTCTTTTGTTATTTAGCATTAATTTCGCCCCCACAAACGCGTATGCTGGGACAGCACTGGTTTCGGCATTACCTTTCGGTGGTTCCGCGCTTTTCTTCTGCCACCGCCATGCTCGGGTCGGCAATGGCTGGACAGCATCATCAGTTTCTTCAGTGTAAGCGGTTATAGAATGGAAAGATATAACCAGCTTCTTTCTGGACGCTGGTTGAGAGTACGCCGTCTGTGACTATATCTATGACAGCCAGGTTAGCGGAGTCTTAAACTGCAGCGGAGTTTGCAGCGACCAGGTTAAATGGGCACGTTGGTAAGCGACTGCCTCGCATTCCACCGTCACTCCAAGCGGCTGGTTTCGGTTTGAGGAATTAAGTCCTGCCCTAAACATAGATGGCGGCAGCATCGGTCTTCTCTTTTCGGTGCATTTAGGCGTCTTCGTTTAGTGCAATTCTCGTGCAACACTCTGGTCGATGCATTCTGGGAGAACTTTCGAACTATTATAGTCGTGTAAAATGAAATCATGCATGAACTTAAGCGGTCATTTAAAGCGGATAAGCGTTTTAGCAGAATAATTATCACCTATACCTGTTGAGGTAACTGCAAAGAAAAAAGAGGGTAGCGGTTTTAAACAGCTAGTTGGGACAAGCATGTCACCAAAACAATTTTCAACAAAAACAAACTTTTTTACAGCAATATTTATTGCGCGGGACTGATCTTAGTTGCGCTTCTTCGTCCATTTTAAATACGCGCCACAAAGTTAAGTATTATCGTCCTAGGTGGCTGCTATCGTATAACAACCACTCCAAATGCTGTGAAAAAGTATGATTTCAAATGTGTTCGACTCGTAAATTACTAGTGATAGGCCAAACATTTGCAGATCAAAGTTGACGCCCGAATCGAGTTCGTAAAGCAAACTTTTGCGAACTTTTTTAAGATTAAACAAAATACATTGTTACCAGACTTCGTTGATATTCCGTTTCTGGCGAAAAAAGGTTTTATGTTTCTTTTTTCTTGACTTAAATACAACATGTAATACGCTAACAGCATAATTATTACTAAATAAGGTGATATTCTAAGATAATTGTATTCGGTGTAATTTTTGTGTCTTTACTGGCAATATTAGTGACTCCTTGCAGAAGTGGGCGTGACAATGAGGGTTGGGTAGAAGCGTGGGCGCGCGAGTGACAGTCGGGAATCGCGCTACGAGAGTTTAGGTTTTGAAACCATCAGCGCCAAGCCTACGTAATGTATACACAAGGTGCGCTGCTAAAATAAACAGCTAGCTGCGTTCTTGCTTTCTCTGAAACCTGCCGTTTTGTGCAGCAGCAGATATAGCAGTTTGCTGAGCCTTGACCAGAAGAATAATAATATTGTAGATATGCATGTTCTTCGATTTGGGTCACTTGACATCAGTGCGCAATCTGCTGTGTTTGAACATGTGTCTGTCGTTTGTCCCCATGTTCCCCTTGTTGGGCAATTATGTAATTCTTGTCCAACTCGCTTGCGCATACTTAATAGTGCATTATCGCCCTAACCCTTAAAATGCAGGCCATATCCCCTTGTTGGTGTTATAGTGGCAGCCCAATAAACCGTGCTTTACTGGCATCAACTTTTGGTTGCTCAGCTGGTAAATTGCTCTGAAATTAGAGAGGTCCTGGTTCAAGATTAGGCGAATTTTGCCCCGATGCGCTGATCACTAGCTCTATTTTGATTTGTGTTTCTCACCTGTCCCCCTTGTTTCCTTCTCCGGCAGGTTATGTCCTTAACTATTACTTATTTTATTCGGCCTTTTCGGGCCCTTTGCCATCATCCTTACTGAATTCCTGCGGGAGGGTCTAAACAAAGAGAACTGTTACCCTTCAGTGACAACAAAAATGATGTCCGGGATCTTTATTTCAGGTGGTAACAAAAAAGAATAGATTAGGGAGTATGAGCGTGCTTGCGGCCTAAAACTCTAACCCAGAAATGAGTGTCTTCTATTCTGGGAATTCGCACAACGTCGGCACTCCATAAAAGTCCTAGGGTAAACACAGGTCATGGGTGAGCCGTACGCTGCTTCAGGGATGGTGCGAAGAAACTAATAAGCGCTTAAATAAGGAGTTCTTGCAGCTGAGGTATGTCTCCCGAGCAAGGGTTCAACGTAGTTTTTTACGCAGTACATCTTACAGTGGTAGCAGAGGCGGGTGGGTGCTGACGAACAACTATGTAACTAGCATTCTTCTCGTGCGAACTATTTGGCTGGACAACATCTCAAGAAGCACGGCGTTTTGAAAGAGCTGCACATTGGAGCTAACATTGTTTTTGAACATCCCTAGCTCCAGCATCGGCTTGTCCTCTCCTATAGTGCTTATCAGCATGTACCTTTTCATGCTTAACGTGTCAAAAGCACCTAGAAGGCGAAAGATAGAGACGAGTGAAAGGGCACTTTATGTCCGTTCCCAGTCATTGATAATATTCATAATTTGGTTCCATCTATCAGGCTAAACAAGGTCAGTGGCACTCCACTACGCTTAAAAACAGTGAAACCTATTGTAGCGTTGCATCTAGCAGTCCGAATAGCAAGGTATGTAAAGCTCCTGGTATTGAATATGATGATTTCCACCTTGCTAAACTAGGTTTCCGATTGTGGTCATGAGCATGCACAAACTAAACTAAGCTGCCATGTTCGATGCCTTAGTATCTAACAAGCATACAGCAACAATAACAACCCCAAAAAAAGTTTGTATTGCTCACGGTGATATTCTTCAAACAAAACGCGGCTACAACACGTCTGCTTCCATCTAAGATACTGTATACTGGTGTTTCTGCCACAAGGACTAGACTTGGGAAGGCAAACAGAACATGCTCTTGTTTTTACTCCTTTGACAAACACAGTGACAAAGAAGAATGTCGACAATAAGTCCAAGAATAAGTGCTGCACTTATTTATGTGATTTCTTCAATTTGTAACTTCAGAATTGTGTTTTAGTCTTTGCAGAAAACCGAAGTACACCCCTGATCTGTCAGGGAATGGTGAAAATCAATTGACTCACATATAAAAGGTGTGCAAGTCAACTGCTCTGAATGATCATTAATAATAACAATTCGACAATATGCTAGTTGAAAGTGGAAATACTTGAAACAATTCAGTTAAACTTTCATTATGACAGGAACTGGGGTGTGTGTGCAGCGTCAAACTGAACTGAGGTACAAGTGTGGTGTGCTTATTGTAAATTAAATTTTGTTGCTCTGCACCACATGGAACATACTTCATTGTTGCTGGTGGTGCCATATTTAGCAACTTTTAGATGAGCATGATGGTTACTGCTGGCAATAAGCTGAGGAAACTTTTGGATGGCATGAATGTGAGATAAATTACGGCAAGGTTGCCACAGAATTAAGGTGAAAACATTATTTTGGAATGAACCACACATAAAACAGAAAAAAGCAAAACTGTCTCAAGACCATTCCACAATTGTTTCTGAATCCTTTGACAAGAAGAGCTGGTAAGACACGACACCCTGGGGAATAAGACTTCATTCACGAAGAACATATTGCATAAGTTACCACTGACATTGAGTCTCACACCTCATGCTCAAGAACATCACTGAACAAGTGACGGCTTCAGACTTCTGACACCGAAAAACGGTGACCACTATCGCAGCATTGCTTTGCTCAAAGTAATTGTTACACAGGTCATTGGTCAGCTCTAAAGGCCGTTCACACGCTTCTGCCGACTCCTTGAAATGGGTACCTTTGACATAAAAATTCTTGGAAGACAGAGAACACGCTGAGCGCCATCTATCTTGGCCCCGATCCTGGAATGGCATTTCACTAGAGCGAGAACTGCGGGATTTCAAGGTCAAATGTGCTTAAAACCTATGAAGAAAAGATCATTTATAATGTTGCCAAAAGTTTTCGAGCCAGAAAGAAAGAGTAAAGCGCGGGGAAATAGAAATAATGCGGGACCACCAAGTTTCCACTGCTGCAATAGATAGAGCGCCAGTGTGTCCTCTCGTCGCAAGAAAGTTAGAAGTTCAAAGGCACTTGGTCTTAAGAAGTTAAGTGTGTACGAGCAGGCCTTAAGCACATCTTCGCAGGAGGCTGGATCTGTGTTACGCCACAGATTACGATGCTCTCACTTAAACCACAATTTCTCTTTATTCATCCAACCACAAAAACCGGTTTTCCTACTAAAGCAGGTGCGGCTAACATTGCCAAACAAGTACATGCATTGGTGGCACGCGCACTGCGCTTTGAGCATATGCTGCCTGATAAATTCCCCACCTACTTGTGCTTTATGCGAATGGCAGCAAGCAAACAAGTGTTGCATCATTCATACTGTGCAGTGCCGTCTAAGGATCCCTTTGACAGCACCATGTGGAAGAACTGGCAGCACCACAAAGTTGAAAGAGACGTTAAATGCGTAGTACCAATCAAATTCAGATTGTGGAGCACGTCAGGTAACGCACTACTCACGCCACATTTCTGCCCTATGCAAAGGTCGTTTCCGCGTGGGCGATTTCTTTAAACATGCCTGCAATGTTGCGAGTGCATCATCATCGCCGACGATGACAAAGCTGCGTCGACAGGTATTTCAGATCTTTCCGAAAAAGATACCCCACCTGAAGTGACCTCTCTTCTGAAGTGCGCTCCGTGGCACTTTGTCAGGAACACGTCGGTTCCAGCCGATACTCTGGCTTTACGCATCATGCCTTTAGATCATTGTTCGCACATAAAATCTAAAACCATTATTGAGTCCGTGCAGAAAGTTGAACCCATCGACGACTAAAAAACGACGAATTACTGCGCCAAAGTTGCAATAGCATTCAAACGTAATACAAAACACAGAGACGATAAACAAATGACATACACCGGGCTTGATCCGTCTTGAACCGGCGTCACACTTCGTCGCATATATTCCGTCAGCGCAGCACTCCAGTCTTTCAAACTGCCGTCGCGACCAGGGCCCCCTGGCTGGCTTTTGGTGAATTCTCCTGCATCACGGGAGTAGCCTATGAGGCCTTTGGAGTTAGGTGTTCGGACGAGGGAAGAGCGAGGGGAGGGTTGAAAGGAAGGAAAGGCTAAGCTGGGTGTGCTGCTCTGTGGCTTCACTCTCACTGGGGTCAGGTGGGGACAGGGAGGAAAGACTGGTAGGAACAAAATGACGCAGCCGAAGGAAATGTGGACTACCATGGGGCCATTTGGCCGAAGTCTTCCTGTCGTGAGGGTTCGTATACACCAAAAGACAATCGAACGCTGGTTGCCTTAACGGAGCGTGGGAATTTCGAGCCTGGCCGCCGATCACTCTATCGCGGTAAGCGGTCATCGTCCATATCGGGATGTGTCACCTTTGATAGAAGGCAGAAACACGGTGCAGCCAAAGACTGGGCTCGGCACATGTGTCTAAATGCTGGCCTATGAAATTTATTTACGTTGATGGAAGAAATCAGCCGTGGCGTGAAACACAAGTCGGCAAAATCTAGTTGAGTCGCACACTGGGCGACGTGACCATAACAACAGTTGCAGATGACATGACGTAGCATCCTTAATTAATAAACGGCGGTTGCTAATAATTCTTCCTCCCCTCAACAACAGGTTTGTGTGTCTTTCCCTTCTAAGGCTTTTTTTATCTGAGAGAGCAGTATGACCCCCCCCTCCCCCCCACCCCTCCTTAAATGGTGAGTCGGTCTGCTTGTCGCCCTGGGGGCGTTCGTCAAATAATTTCGATGCCCTCCCGAACTTGTAATGCTTGATCTTGGTTTTAGGGACAGCACCTTCCGGTCGGCGGCGAGAACCGCAGTCGCAGTGGCGATACCTTTGATATTCCTCCGACTTGAAGGCGGCGATGGCGAAAATTGCCGCAGCAGGAGGCGGCGGCCACGAACAGCGAAACCGTACGTCGGGCCAGAAGCCCCACCTGCGTGTATCAAGGCGGGCTGTAGGCGTTTATTTATTTATTTTTACTGATGCGGTCCACTTACTCGCAGTACCACTTATGTGATATGTCGGTATAACGATGCATTCTTTTATAGAAGCATAATTTTTGCATTGGTTCTGTAAAAATAAACCATATAGCGATGCATTTTTCACGGCATGTCGGATATGTGATCAATAGTGGTCGCGTGAAATTGTGTTTACTCACGAAAATTCGGCAAGCAGGATAAAATTGTGAAATTCCGGAAAAGCGACGAGATGGGGCGGGGCAACGATCATCGCCGATGGGCCCCGCAGGCCAGGCGAATACTCCGTGGTGGCGCGCACGGCAACAAAACCTACAGCGCTATCATCAATATCGCCGTAACCTCGCGCTTCCGCACTACTCTTCCCCATTCGCTGTCGTGAAAAGATGGCTCGACAAGCAGCACTCTCCTTGGGAAGAAAAAACGCCTACGTGATTAGCGCTTCAGGATTCAAGGTGAATATCTCGCCGGTGAGCACTCTCAGTAAGGCGATGTCGACCATCCCTGAAATCGGGGGCGTGCGTAATGAAGAGCTGGAACAAGCGGCGCTGGCGGCCGGCGGAAAAGGCTTGAGAAGCCTTGGTGCCGTCAGCATCGGCGCAGCAACAGACGCGTTTTAACGCGATAGTCAAGCTCCAGCGCACGCCGAGCATGGCCGGAGAATCTTGGATGTTTTGGCGTGTTTAACACCACACAATAGAACTTTGTTGTAATGAAGCTTCTTCTATGGTGTGATTCAGTGAACACTGGTGGTAATAACCTGGCAAGAACTTCTTTGGGCGGTTTTAGGTCAGTCCGGATACAACGATATTCGATTTAACAACGATTGGATTTCATTTAATAATATCATTATAAATGAAGCTACACTGTTACTACCAGTGCAATGGGGACTACAAAAGTGAGCACTAAAAAATAATAAAACAAAATTGACAGCACCTTTATTTTGAGGTTTAATGCATGAAATGCAGTGGTTAATTTTGTTTTAGAAGACGTTAAACTAATCTTGTCGCGAATGTTGAAGAAGTAGTTCGAATGGTACTAATAGATATTTATTTCAGGGTAAACTTTCAATATACTTCTCAAGGTGTTGATGTGACAGGTTAAGCACGTTGACTGCGCTGTTGATACCTGTGCACCTGCGGGGGAAGCTAGCTCTGACAACCTGCAGTGTCGCTGCCCTCTTCAGTACCTGAAAGTGTTCCAGGGAGGAGCGGACTGTGAAGACTGACACCGCAATTAATAAAACATATTATCGAAACTGTGATATCTTGGCTTATTCTCGTTCAACATTCGGGCTGCTTTTTTTGTTGACATCAGATTTAAAAGAAAAGAAGAATATTTACATATAGCAAGCAGATTTACAAATCCGCTCGTTGGATAGCTGCGACAAATTTCTCATTACACGCCACAGTTCATATGGACATACGATCATTTCTCGTTAATATGAACGCCTTAGATTTCTAAAAAATCGTCCCATAATGACGAATACGGTGTCAAAACATACAAATGTGAAGTGGAGGGAAGGTCATTTCACACACCATCGCTTCGCTGATTGGAGAAAGAAGAAGAAAGCATAAGTATTTGGACTCTTTCGCCTTGCACTCTATTCAACCTTCGTTTGGCAAGTTACGGTGAAATGGATCCTGGAAAAGTATCCTTCGTGGGTCCCAGGCTTGTGAGTACGTCCCCCAAACAGTGATAAGTTCTGCAGTGCGAGATGGCCTGGTTGCTTCAGGGTTCATTCTTTTTTGTTCCCAGATGTAGGTACTGTATCGATGCTCAACTACAACAGACTTGCAAGCAGTAATGACCCACTGCCATAAAAGAGCAAAACAAAATACATTGTTCGGTGTGCAAAGCTCTTATCGCGAAGCATCCGCGAATCGAACATCCGGGGGCACACAATGGCCCTCTTGGGTTCACTGATGCCTCACGTGATGCTTTGGACCTTTCATTTTTAAACTGGGGGGTGCTGGTGTCCATAAAGAACGAGACGGTGTACGTTTGGACTTTCCCACCTCGTCCCCAAAAATGAAGGTGCCCATGGTCCCGGGACTGGGCGTGGTTCCCATGTTGGCGGGCGAATATGCACGCTGTTGGTCATCGGTCGCTCGAAAAATTTCTCGCTCCATAATGCACAGCGTGCCCATATTAAGGGGGGGACACGGAGCTCCACCCCGATTTTTTTTTAAAAAGTGCATTTTTCAATTTTGTTATAACTGATTTCAGAAACTAATAATGCACACTTCCATAAATTATCATTCGTGACGCTCGAGTATTTCATGCCCGACATAAAAGATTTCAAACAGGGTACGGCGTACGCGCTTCCCATCCCCAGAGTACGTTTCGTCAGCGCGACCGGTCGAGCAATATTCCTCGTTTTCAAATGCCGCACCAAGCCCGGGCACCCATTTGGCCTACCGCAATGTCTCATACCCTCGCGGAACGTACGCTGCTTTCAGGCTTCTATGACGACGAATAGCTTCGTTCGAGAGTAAGCATGAACGAAGCCAGAGGCCCTCTGGCTGGCGTATAATTGACGCTTGAAAACTCAAGCCTGCTTTCCGGATTGGCCCGTGACACCCCACGTGATCCGCTCGCCTGAATTGTTGTTTCGCTCACTGCTTCGGCCCGAACGCTCGCGCATTTTCTTTGCTCGCTCGCTATCATATTTCTCACAGTTTTGTCGCTTTATCCCCTACGGTCTCGCCGCCGACGATGCTCGCCGTTGTGCCATTCTCTCCAAGCAACACAGAGCTAACGCCCGCCCCGTGAAGGACGAGGCTCGCTCGGGTGGACGCGTGCGATTTACGCGCTTAACCCTAACGGAGACACGCTCGACGGCCAGTCGGCTGTCGCTTCCGGGCGCGTCACCATCTCCGGCCCAGTCGCTTCGCGGCCTGGAACCTCTGAACAGCCCGAACTTCCGCGGTTTCTACGTCTCTTCCTGAAAGATGATGAGGTTGTGGAGGAGCTCTTTACGCGATAGCCGCAAAGATCCAGCCGCTGCAAGAGAGCCGCATCCCGCTACGGATCCAGCCGAGCGCTCCCGCTGCTCCAGCGGTGTCCCAACCGGTTATCGCTTGCTGGTTGCTGTGTCTGCCATCGGTGACACCGGTGTCCGCTGCTAACAGTGCCCAGGCGTCGTCGATCAGACCTTCAGCTAAGCGGAGAGTGTGCAAGGGAGTTCGCGCGCAGATTCGATGTCGTCAAGTCTGCCCAGACTGGCGAGGACGTTGCTCGGCGCCTTACGTCAACAACCGCCGGACGACTCGGCGGCAGAAGTGAATTGGCAACCACAGTTTCTCTTTGCGCTCTGCGTGAATGTGGTATCGGATACACGAAGCTTACAAACTTCTTTGCCGGTATCAATATCGCTCACTTCGCCTATGCATCCGATCTTATCCAAGACCTGGAAGAGAAAGCCCCACGACGCCTCGGTGAGAGCGCCAGCAACGAGTGCGTAACAGTGCAGAAGCCGTCACGAGAAACACGCGAGTCAGATGGCAGTGTGATTTGATGGGCGTTTAATAGCGATATACCGATGGCATCGGCGCGTGGCAGCACTTGCACCGCCGGTGTTGGAGTTGCCGCCGAGCACAGACAGACTGAGTTTGGACTATTCTGTCCAGAGCAACCATTGCCATGGATGCTGTGCCTTGGACCTGCACAGGGATCAGACAGCCCATGAAGACTGGGCCGAGAATCACAGAGCAGGTAGTGCCAGAAGAACTTTGCTGGGTCTCGCGAATGCTATGGAGTCAGTGCGGGCCGCAAGATGAGATTTTCCGTACGGGTCTGTTCAACTCCCACAACCTTGCGGTATGTGACGGTGCTTTGTGCGATGGGGACAGTGAAGCCTTCAACCATGTTGCGTGGACTTGGATCTTTACGTACAGCGGCATGGTGAAAGAAGACTGTGTGAACCCACGTGCATGAAAAGAACGTGCTGGCATGGACAGGTTCTAAAGAAACACAAAAAGGTCTCGGTGGAAGAGGCAAACTAACGAACCTTGTCGCATGAAAAAATTGACCAGCTGTCATGCATCTGCACTGAAGACCAGTGCCCCAGGCGTTCCAGCCATGCACGAAGGCAGTGGGGTTGTAGGCCTCCTCCCCAGCTACTCCGCCGATGAAGAGCCGCGCGTCAGCCTGCCCTCGGAGAACATCTCTGAGTGTCGCCCACCGCCAGAAAGCGCTGGAGGCAGCAGGGAGAGCCGACGAAGCCACAGCCACACCGCCCTGCCTTCTCCAGAGACACTTCGCACGTGGGTCAGTGCCCCTCTACAATGAGACTCTCAAGCAAGCGGGACCTACTGGGAGAGGTGTGCTAGGATGGGAACGCAGAACAACAACGAGGTCGTTCAATGCTCTGCGTGTGAGGCGGTGTCCCAGGACTGGTTCGCCGCTCGAAGAACCGCGGCGACTGCCGTTGCCTCTGCGGTCCTGGAATTGGCCTGGGCCCAAAGGGCCCGTAGAGAGCCCTTCATGTGAGATGGGACAGAGCCCGAGAAGCCACCAGGTTGCGCCCGACACAGACTAAGGCCCTCAGGCCAAAAGGTCTTCAAGGCGGCGAGACAGGGCCTCAACTCTTCTGGGCAGTGGCCCATAAGCAGAGGAAGCTGGCAGCAATCGCTAAGGCTGGACAGGGACCAGTGCAGCCGAGGAGACCCCCCCCCCAGCTGGACGCACGGACTGGTGCCAATACTCATGTGCCAACCAGTAAAAGGTGCTCCAATGTTTGAATGCGTTTTCTCTGTTTCACTTTTTTGCTGCATGGCTTTGCCAGCGAAGGAATCTTGCTCGCTGGGAGCGGCAAACATATCCAGGTGCCTCATGCTCAAAGTGTTTCTAAACTGAAATTTACCAGAATCAGTATCCCACTTCTTTTAAGTTGAAGTCATCGAGTGAGAAAAAGTGACATTTTGGCAAAATGGCATTCAAAGAAAGTGCATCTGATATTTGGAGACAGAATTTCGCTCTGAAATATTTACATTTGAATCATACAAACTAGATATGTTTCTCCAAAGCCACAGACCCTCCTACACCCGGCATCCAAGCAATAAAAACAGTGGTTTAACATTTCATTTGCACATCATTAGGGATTTCTAGAGGGAAAGAGTGCTTGCTAGCCTCGTACAGCTATGTAACTTTTTACATAGTCTTCCTCTAGAGAAGTCAAAATTTGCACAGTGCCCCTGCATCTGCTCATAAATGCCCACTCCGAATTTCATTGCGATCGGACGAGGAGTCTTAGAGTTAATAATTACGCCAGTGTCTCCCTGCTCGAGACATGACTGTATTAAAATTGTTTTGAACTGATAAGAACAACCTTCACGGAGTTCAGAACTGATTTTTCAGTCAAGCATGGTGCACGGTGGTGAAACAATAAAAAACTATTTGATATTCTGCAAGGAAACAAGCGGGTCAAAACCACTATTCGCTTCAAATTAGCTGGAACTCAAAATTTCACTATTTGCACGTGACCACATTTAAACAGTTGTTTGAGGAATGACAGAAATGCTATTTTTACTCTAATTTCCCCCACAAAGTTAGCGGGAAGCTCACGGTTGCATGGAATCACGTGACATCAGTTCCCCACCATGTTTTGAGAGGGGAAACCGAACTGGTGCGAGTCTTCTGATCGTCAGGCAGCGACAGCGTTACTTTTCCTGCTAAATTTGGCAGGGAAAGAAGGTCCCATGTCCCATGTATTTATGCATGGAGAATAAGTTGGTAACTGAGGTCTTCTGACACTCATGTCCCACGTGACGTCATTAATTTCTCACTGGCGGTGAAGCGGAACTGTACAGATGCACGAGACGGATGGGTTGAATATAACTGTTGCGATTAGGGGAGGGAGGTGGGGGGGGTTCCGTTAAAGGGCATTTCTATTAGCTTCAAACACGGAGGAGAACTACTAAAAAATTTTGCGACTGGGAGTGGTGGTTAACTGTTCATCTCTACAGGGTAATATGTATACGGGATCTTTTTTTGCAACAATAGCATGTTGCAAAATAAAAAATAGAAGCGGGACAGACACTAATCAGGCTTTTTTCTATCAACTAAGACAAGAAGTGTATTTCTCACAGATTCTGCGTTAAAAAGCAGCAAAAGTTGCCATCTGGCATGGCTTCCACGCATGTTTCCACCTTGTGATGTACACGCAGGATGAGGCTACAGCGCGAGCTCCCATGCTCTGAGGGCACATCCTCGGCGGCACAGCTCTCGTGACTTAAGAGCAGCTGCCAACGCTATGAGCCTAGCTGCCTAGCCTTCGCTGCAATCTATACATAAGGTGAAAGCAGAGAGTATAAGCGGTTGCTAGGTACGGCGTGCAGAGTGCAGGAGAAGGTGCACGAGATGAGGGGGAGACATATGCTAATATGTCTTCAGAGGAAATAGCAAGGCATAGAATGGCAATGTCAAAGCCCCCGGCGTGCTGCAACAACGAGAGCGAGAATTTTGCAGTGTCTCCATTCCTCACTGGAGCGCATGAAAGCTTTACGTGTAGCTTATTTTTACAGATGCGCTCACTGCACAGGCGTTCTCTTGAGCAATCGAGCTGCAGAATATGTGCCAATGTTCGTCTCGTGCAAACGTGGCCTCAAACCAACACAGAATAGGACTTCTGGTGTTAACAATGCTTTTTGTTTTTACATCCTGCGACTAGGTGCGCAACTTAGCCGAGCTACTGTGGCTTGTTAGGCCTTCTCACGTTGTTGGTCCAGCCCTTACTTACATGTTAGCTTGTTTGGCTTTTATCCGCCGGTCACCTGCGAACTCGTGTGAGTGTTGCTGCCGTTTAATTTCTCTCAAGTCGACTAACGTCCTGTTTTCTGTTTGCCCTGCGAAAATTACTCTTAAAGCATCGGTGCCCAAATGGAGTGCCAAGGTAGCCAGCTAGTCGGAGAGACTTAGAGTAAGCCCTACAGTAACTCAGATGGCAGCTCGATGCTTTCTCAAAGAGTGCTTGTGCCCCTAAGCGTGGCATGTCAAATAGCTGTTTATTTCTCCAGATTCCCGCAAGCTCCCTTCAGGCCCAGGAAACACAAAAAGCGACAATTTATTTTAGTTTGTCATGTCAGCGTGTTAAAAAAATTTTTCCCACGGCACATTGCACCAGCTGGCAACCTGGATGCTGTATTCACCCGAGTAATTGTCCAGCACTGCTTACACAACATCGCCTGCATGCCCACCTTCACTGGTGAGCACACGGCATGCACGTGACAATCATTGGGGATTGACAGAAGCAACCTTCCTAGTGACTTACCAGGACAGAGATAACCAAATCGTCCGGCGAAAATGCCAACTCTGCAAATCACATTTTTGGTAAAACAACCATCTTCTCGGAGTCATACACGTCGGCGCACACACACTTCTTACGTGAAGTCTGAAATTCGCGGACTGCATGCTCTGATGAAAGCAGACATAGTGGGCCTTGTTCATAAGCTAATGCGGCTCGATACTTGAGTGGACATAAGGTACTAACTTCTAACAGACTTACTCCCTGCGAGCTTTAGGCCTCCAAGTTCGAGCGCCTCAACCCCTGAAAGGTGCAGAGGGCGCCACCTACGCCGGGACGCGATAGTGCCAGCGCTGGCAACCCGACACTGGCCTACGCGGGGAGGCCATCGGTGACGTGTCTCGCCTACAGCCTCTGGCACTGGCGTCCCCCTGTGGCTGGATGCGACTATGATGACAGCAGTACCCCTTTTATAACGGCGTGCAGCCCCGCGCCCCTAGCTCGGAAACCGAAGCCGAAAGTATGATTCCTTTTCTCGCCGTTCTAAACCAACTTTCTTTCCCTTGCGCTTTTATTATAACCACTGCCAGGCCATGCAGGATATCACCAGAATGACCTTTGGGGCATCAAAGAAAAAACTAAAAACACCCCCCCCCTACACTCCTCTCCTCCTCCTCCTCCCTCCTCTCCCCTCTCCTCCCCTCCCCCGCGAGGGAGTCTGCCAGCCCTACACATGCCAGAACCTTGCTCTGCATTGCCCCAAACACCGTGGCCCACTGGGGAGACAGGGCTGAGACTTCTGGGCGAAAAGCCAAGAGGGATGGAGTCCCAACTTTCCCCAAGTCCCCGGCTGTGCTAGTTAGTTGCTACAGTGCAATCCTACTCTATAAACAATAATGAAAGCACCTAAAAATGCAATCGTCGAAGCCAACTATCAGCTGTGTCTGGACTGGATACAGCAATGCACATAGTGGATGGTCCCCTCTAGCAACTGACAATCGTAGCAAGCTGCACATCATTATATGTGGCGTAAATCCATAAATGGATTGCACTGTACGTCCTTCGATTCTTCCAAGATAGTTATCTTCACCAGATCTTCCGATCTCCTCTAGGCAGGTTCAACATCTTTGTCACCCGACTCTCTCGCTTCGTAACTCTGCGAACCCCGACTCCCTGCCCGAATCACATCGCCCCCTCCAGAAGGGCCGGGAGCGAGCCTTTCGGACCAGCCTCGGCTGTCGCCCTGCACCTGCTGCCCCTGGTGAACCAAGCGGATTGGGTGCGGAGCGAGTCGAGCAGCCCTTCTCCTGCAGCCCGTCGTGCGTCGTTTGTACGCCTCCCACGCTGGCGCGCGCGGCAGGAAGAGCCACTCGCCAAACTGGTGGCTCCAGGCCACCGCCGCACACCGATCGTGTAGCCCTGCGTGCCAGCATACCCGGCACACCAAAGCCCAGTCGGCCGCCACCTTTGCAACACTGCCCACGCCTACCCACACGCGCAAGAGCTCCAGCCCACAACTGTTGCGGTGTCAATGCAGACGAGCTTTTGCTTTTGCCAGGATCTTGTGCCCGTCCGAGAGCAGCGGCGGCGTCGACCGGACGGTGATTCTGCCGTTCTCCTCCCCGTACACAAAGAAAAACTGGGGTTCAAATGTTTTTTTCCCCAAAAGCTCACACTCGGTAAATCTGGGTATGACAAATGCACCAGCTAAAGAGATCCTTACGAAAAAGTTTCATTGCAGTCGGGTTCACTGTTATGTTTATATTAATTGTTTTATGCTTGAATGGTGCTGCATACTCGCCCTGTATAAAGTGGCGCCTGCTTTGTTCAGTTGCAAACGCGCTTCAACCGTAGCATTGGTTAGCGATTATCACTCGACTGAAGGTTCGTGATTCGATGTACACTGATATAGCCTAGTGCGACCCCAGAACCATTTTATTAATATCGAGAGTTAAAAAAAAAGAAAAAAAAACATCACGCAATCAGAGCTGTTTTTGAGTAATAGAAACCCAAGCCTTACACATAACCTATACACATAAATAACACATACACATAACTAAAAAATTACAATTACAATTACTTTACTTAAAAGTATTCAATTACATTAGTCGATTACTCAAAAGAAAAGTAATTGGCCATTGCTTAAAAAACTTACCCGTTACCTTTCCGATATCTTCAGATTTTAGAAAGTAAAATTTTGCTATTTCAAGACTGGTTTTTATACTGTTTGTTTAGTGGATTAAAATCAGCGAATTATAAGCTCACTCATCTACTCAATCTGCATTCGGTAAACCAGCCGTCCCTGTCGGAGACACAATTCGAGATTTCTTGGCGAGACGCTTATCCAAACAAGGGTGCCCTCGAAAGGAGAGGAAAAATAGTAATGGTTACGAGTAAGTTAGTAACTTTCAAAAGTAATCAGGTTACTCTGGGATTTGCAGCCAGCTTTGCCAGTGCACTAAACGTGTCGCGAATCGGTTCACAGGAGCATCGCGCATACCTTTGACTGGCATCGTCTGTTGCCGGCTGGGCAGCGTTTTTTGTTTGCCATGGCCGCCACGATCTCAGCGTCGTCATCCAAGTTTGAACACAATCTCTACCATCATCTCTTCAGCTGAGCTGCGTCACCACCACATGACCTTGTCGAAGGCTACAAAAAGGATCGGAAGGCGCGCCGCCTTGGGACCAAGCTAGCCAAGCTTTGCCGGGGACACTAAAGCGATGTCGTAAATCTTCCACGGTTATTTTGGCTGCAAATCCCATCTGAGTGAATAAATGGCGGTTGACATTGTGACATGCCAAGCCACGGTAGGCAGGTTCTCGCTTGCCTCGAAAGAAGAGGCTCACCAGTTATCACCAAACAGTTCAACATTTCCGGTTTTAAAGCGTTGAGTCATTTCAAACTGCTCGCTGTCTGACTGTATGTCTTTTTGCTACTGTCAAGGCCGGTTATAACGAAAGTAAGCCAGAATTCGAAATCACTTTGCTATATCTCGCTTCTTCGTTCTATATAGACTAGCAAATTTATCTAGCGAGATGAATTCGAATACATTAATGCCTCTTGCGAAACTGACATAATCACTAGAACTGAAACTTAGTTGACTCCAGCATAGACAACAAAGAGTTAACACTAAACAAATCATATAACTTAAATCGTAAAGACCACCCAAACACAAGGGACGGTTAGGTACTCATTACAGTTGAAGCTAATTCCAAAATGTATATGTTAATAACTTATGACACGTTTCTTGAAAGCGTGAATATGTCTGCAGCTGGATTCTCGTAACGTTTTAATCGGTGCTTATTATTGTCTTATTATGCAATGTAAAGTTGTCTGAGGCGCCAACGGAAGCTTACCCAAACAATGACATATTATTAGCAGGCGACTTATTTTCCAGGTACAGACTGGGCGACGCTTCAGTCCCTCATTTCAGTGTGCAAATCCAAGTCCCTGCAATAATTTTCTTGCCTTGTCTAGCTGTTTCGGCTGACCGTATACTTCGCTTCAGCTTGGGTCAGACGCAGCCGATGCTACGAGCTCGAGCGTGGCCTGAACAGTGCGCACTGCGAGCGCGTGCTTGGCAGGGACGATGAAAGCCCGGAGCTCGCGCTTGTGCATCGCCTGGCTGGACCCAAGCTGAAACGAAGGATAGTAACCACCTCTCCGAGGCCAGGCACGATCCAGAGGGGGACCTGGCGCTGGACCCCCCCAATCTTCCATTTGCTGGGACCTCCTCTCCCCCCTCCCCCTCATACAGTATTTTGTCATGGGCGGGCCCCTCCCCCCGAAACAAAATCCTGGCTGCGTGCCTGCCAGGGCAAGAAATCACCTATTTTTTGTCAACACCCCTGACCAAGTAAACACAATAAGCGTTCTTGATTTCATCAGTGATCATGCGATTATTCACGTTGAAATCTACTTTACCTCCGGAAACCGAGCAAACAATCGCAGAAGATATGTAACTATGCTCGGGCAAATATGGATTTGTATGAATATACTCACTAAATGTACTTTTAGAAGAATTTTTAGCTCATTACAAAGATCGCACTGTGAAGAAGATTGGACTCTATTTAAACGCGCAATTCAGAGTTTGGTGTCAACCAGACATTCCTTATATCAATATTGCATCCGACTATCTCTCACCCTGAGGGCTCACAAATTTTCTAAAACGTCGTTGAACCAAAAGAAGAGGTTGTTCCAGAAAGCAAAAACTAACAAGAGCTGATGGATTGGGTTCGCATTATTATCTTTGGTCAAAAAGTATAAAAAATTAAATTATCAAAGCAAAAAGAAAGCTTTTCGGAGGCAGAAAGTGCTACATGTGTTAAGAACCGATCCTCGCTAGTTCTGGAAAATTTTAAATCCCAGTGAAACTTGGAGTAATTCGTTGTTCACAAACCAGAGGAGGCGATAGCAATGCTTGCGATAATGGCGACGGGACATATGTTGAATAACGTTTTCCTACTATATTCACTCAAGAATCGTTCCGCTTCCTTCGTTACCGGCATTTCAATTTGCACCTATGTCTCCTGTTTCATAAACATAACGGTATCGCCAAACTTCGTTGATGAACTCCCACACTCACTGCCGCCGACGATGATGCCATATCTTCAAAGGTACTAAAAATGTTAAACCACTCGGCCTCTGTTCTTTTACCTCTGCTTTTTCGGCAAGTCTTGACACTGGCACTGTTCCAAATGCCCGGGGGTTTTGCTATCGTCCAACCAATATTCAAATCTGGCATAGAGTCTGACCCTCGATTATCAACTATCTCTCTCCACTCGCGGCGATTTCGGGCAGGAGGTAATGGAGCACTCATTCTTACAGCTATCATGTCCCGCCTCGACGGCAATGACTTCCTTTCGATCAGCACCGCTTCCAGACAACGCCACTCATGTAATACTGAACTATTTGAGTTCATCATGGATTTACACTTAAACACTCATACTAGCACTCCTAGACTGTGTTATCTCCATCGACTTCGCGTAGGCATATGATACAGTTCTGCATGGTCGCTTACTTTTACAAATTGTCCCATCTTCAAATAGACCCATCTATATCGTAGAATGAACTGCAGCATTTTGCGTGGTGAGAACCCGAATTAGTAAGGTTAAACGATACCTTTCCTCAAAACTTTCCGTGACATTGGGCATTCCTCAGGGCTACCTCTAATCTTGTTCTTTTTTGTTTGATCGTTTTTCGAACCTAAAATTTTATAAGTATAGTGCTCTTGTAGAACTTTCGCCGGTCCCCCAAGATGGGGCCCCCTTCACGCCGGGTTTCAACACCATCTGCTTTGTTTTTTGTTTTCCAAATCCTCGCTCATGTAATATGTTCGAAAGGATGTCTTTAGAAGGCAAAAAAAGAAATGAAATGAATGAACTGAGATCAAGGTAATAAAATGGCACAAAGTTAATCCATAAAGTAATTGATCACAAGTAATTTGACTACCTCTATTGAGTACCGACTTTGTTCCACAGATTGTTTCTGTGTTGACCAGGAACAAAAACTGCACTGAACCGTCTACAAGGCTGCTCCTTTCCTTAAACATGAAAAAAAAAAAAAAAACAACAAGCTCATAGCTATTTTTTCCTTAAAATTTCACGCCAGAAAAACTAAAAATATATCAAGTTAGAGCATAACAAAACGATGGTTTTCCTGAAGTGAAATTTCGATGCCAAAAGCAGAAGGTGGAGAAAAATCGCGTTCAAAGCTCTAAACCCTGCTTTTCCGTAAGGGGGACTAACAGAAATATTATTCACTGCGCCTGGCGCGAAAGTCCTCTCACCTCTTTCTCTCCTTTCTCTCGTCCTTGTAGCGTGCGGCGAGCGGCGGAAAGGGTCCCCTTGTGCGCGGCTTCTATGCCGAGAGGATGCGCCGACAGTCCCTATTCTGGAGCTGTACGGGCGATGGATGCGGCAGCGAGCTACTGGAGTCTTACAGGTATCTCTCAGCTCCTATCGCGTACCCGCCCTTTTTTTGACTGCCATACACCTTCTGCCCCACCTTGGGCAGCAGGTTTCTGACGAGGTTTACGGAGCGGCAAAGGCTGCTCACGCGAGTCACCGAATTTGAGCGCCGAATTTGTTTGATTTAGCCCGTGGCACAGTAGCGGCGATACTTGGGAGCCTGCAGCCGCGTCCCCCACCTTACAGGAGTGTTTATGTAAGATATTCTAGGCTGATCAAGGAGTTCAAAAGACATGCGCGAGATATGGCGACTGAATATGTAAGGATGACTTACACATGTTCACAAAACCTTCCATCTTCAAAGAGACGGGCTATCCCAGCTCAAACCTGCCTCAAATGTCGGGATCGACGGAAGAAACTATGTACCAGGTGCTTGGTGCAACCTGTGGATAGTTTCTGTTAGCAGCGGCTTTAGCATTCGCAATAACCACGTGCGAATCGCATTTAATGATGTGCCACGTAAATGAATGACATTTAATATTTACACATCCCAACAAACCTGCATGAGGTGACATTAGGCAGCAATAGTGTGTGTGGATACTAAAATTTTAGTGTGATCAGATTTGCAGCTCTTCAGTAACACGTGCTGTCGATAAATAAGCTAGCACTATTCTGTAAGCTGTCTTCTTATCGAGGTGCAGCTTATCAGAAGCACGTTGTGTTATAGCCTCAACGCTGCATTAAATCTGTTAACTGCCACCTTTAAATTATTTTTGAAGCATTAAAACTCAAAAAATTAATCAAATGGGACGTCACCCTTTTAAACATGTGAAATGCATTTGTAATTTGGCATTTGAAAAGCACATTTCAGGTAGATCATTACACAGTTAGCTATGGACAAACTATCGCCGGCCTTTCGAGTTTGTGCTTCATGAACGTGGAATGATGTTTGAGAAAATGTTAATGCAAACATCTAACCTAAGTGGCGAGAGCCCAGTGCTAGACAATACGTACAGCCGGGTAGAATATTAAAAAGCCGCCTTGATGTCGCGTTCGGGCTAACAGTCACACGCAATGTACGCGTGCAACCATCACAATATCAGCGCAAGCATCATATCGCATTGGATTTATTATACAATTTGTTTTAATAAATGAAAGATTTTAAGAATCGCTCGCAGCACTTGATTGTCACAGCTGACACCCAGGTCTGCACTTATTAACGGCTTTGGGCTTTGCTTTATCAAGTCATCAAAAGCGGCCATCCCCTGTGTTTCAGAAAAAGCGAGATTCGGCAACCGTCAGCCAGGAGATTGCTGTCGGTTTACACGCGCATGCTTTTTTTCAGTTCCATCTTCGCAGACACGCACTTTGGCTTCAAATAACAGGTGTGTCTGACTTATCGCTTCACTGTGGCCAAAAGTGAGTTAATTAATCTGTCAGGATTTCGGGTTGAGCGAAATATTTACGTATGTTCGAGGTTCCCTCAGTCGTAACTGTTGTATTCCAACTACTCCGCCTCACCACCGCGCTGCTCCAAATAAACAAAGTAGGTTGTTTTATGAACCACCAGTAATAGAGCGTGCTACGCAGAATGTCTTTGGTGTAAGGAAGCCGTCTTTTAATTTCACATCGTAAACCGAGACACGTCGCCAAAACGGACAAAACAACAACAAGATCGAGTTGTTTTGTCCGGTCATTTTTATTTTGCTGTGTCTCTGGTTTTCGATGGAAGTTCTTCACCGGGCTCGGCCTGTGCTTTTACCCCTCTTCAGCTACGCCTATGCTGGAGTTCGAGCTAATGAACCATTCAATTACTCTGTTGACACAGCTGGTATGATGGCATAATGACATTCAACATTTTACATGAATGGCGTGTGCAAGAATTTGGTGTTATAGGAACAAACTGATCGCAGCTAGGTTGGAAAGCAGCCAATGAAGGCGCTCTTTTATCAAACTATTGTATATAAAATAAATAAACTTTTCAACTATAAAAAATAGACAACCTTTTTGTTAGGGGGCCACTTAAATTTACTGATTTACTTCGTTATCATGGATTGTGTAGCCATATGTCACGTACATTACGTGCAGACGCTATCAGCGTAACCACGACACCGTGCGCACTATGCTATGTTCATCAAATGGCTAGTAACTAAAATCTAGCGCTTAGGTTGGATACCTATTATATCGGTTCCCTCAAATAACTCTCACTTCTAACAAGGAAAAAGAGGTGGGAAACACGTACGATCAGACTGCTAGGTAACTTTAAGTCACGAGGCATAGGGTACCTAAAAGTTGAAATTTTTTTTACAATGCGCAAATACAATAATTGTGTGTTACGTTAAAAAAATTACCTGTCTGCTTTTGCTAGTTTCTGTAAAGAACACCACAGATACTTTGAAGGCGACCGACATATGGTACCAGCCACAAGCAACGTTGAACCATAACACTACTACTGCCAGACCCACTAAAAGGGGTTTAATATTGTATTTTTCGCTCCATAGCGCCTACGATAAAGAATGTTTACAAGCGAGTCTAGCCTGATATTTCGTTGTGGGGTACTGGACCAGATCGTGCGAAGTGGCTAAAGGCGATCCATAATTCAACTTTCTAATAATACATCCACATCGTATGCTCCTCCCAACCTCAGTGTGTGTTGTCAGAATATGTAATAAATATAGTTAATACATATTCTACTTTGGCCATCATAAGTCTCATGCAAATGATTTTAATAGGCGCATTTTAGTAAGACCGTTTTCAAAAGGTCCGTCACCACTTGTCAGGCGCGCTCAGAGAATGCGCCAGTGGCAGCCACGCCTCCTCTGGTACGTAGCGGCCTGCAAGCATAGTCTGGCAAAGTCACTCCAATAATCCGTGTGCTCGAAAGTTAACGCATAGCTATAGACCTTCTACAAAGATGCCACGCACCTGGTACGTTGTTTTCTTTCCATTCGTAGTCCCATTTGAGGCAGGCTTAGCGTGATAGGCACGTTTTTTATGAAGATGGAATGGTACAGAACATGTAAGTCATCCTGACACATTCAAGTCATCACATCTCGAGCATGTTCCTTATGAACTCGCCAGATCAACCGATAATATCTGCGAAGCGTTCCTTCGTGGGTGTGTGGGACGCGCCGCGGCTCCCAAACTGTCGTTAAGCATTGCCACGGAGCCAAGTCGGCTCCGACAGCTCAAATTGGGTGACTCTGTAGCGCGGCCAACTTGCGAGCTCCCGTAAAACCTAAGCCAAAAAAAAAAGCTAAGCAGCAAGGCGCCAAAAAAAAAAAAAAAGAAAAAAAGGCAGATTCGCGATAGGGGCTGAGGATACCTGTAAGTCAGGGTCGCTATGCTGCACCATCGCCGTTACCGTTCAGATGATAGGGATTTTCTTAAACATCCTCTCAGAAGCCGGCAGCAAAGGGGACCTTCCCCTCGCCTCGCCGTGCTAAGCAATGCAAGAGGGGAAGGAAAGACGGGCTGAGAAGGACCATCCGCCAGGCTGAAGAACATTTCTGCAGGTCCCCAGCAGCCGGTGCACCGCGACAATTTACAAACAACTATGTCAGACTATTACAGTCTAGACAATACTTTCCCTGAAAATACACATGATGCTGGATGGATGCTCGTCTGATACATAAAATCAGCACACCTTGGGCAGAAATTGTTTTTTTCTTGCAGTGCTCCCCCCCCCCCCTCCTAAACGCGGATAGTCCTGCAGACTGTTCAAGCAAGCTTACCGACCTACAGAAGTTGCACAAGTTCCCACCAGAAATGGCTGTCACCGGATCGACTGGTCAAAGAGAAAGGCTGGGACTGCACTGTGCGAGTAATTCTCATGTTGTGAAATACGACTGATACAAGGACATACCCTTATGCCACGAAGGTGTAAGCAAGCACTTTTATTCTGAAGTCAATCGTCCGGGAGCTAGGGAGCGCAATTGTCACACCGTGGCACCACCATCACTGAAAGTTGCGAATAGATACTACCGTAAAATACCGAGCATGCGCCCTCACTTGAGCAAGTGCCCCCCCCCCATCTTCCAGGAATTTCCCATTTCTGTACACGACCGAGCAAGCGCCGCCTCCCGCTGCCGCCCATCCCGAAGGCATTTTCTTAGCTTTGTTTCGGGCTTTTCGGCTGTTGCAGTGTAGAAGGCCAATATTAAATTCAATCCAATCCAAGAGGTTGCTACGAACGCACCACCAGCCATCGCCGCCATTTCCTTAGTGCCTGCGTTGGGAGCGGTTGTCTTTGTTGGCCAGGCATCCGTATACGGTGCAAAGAAACTCGAAGTTGTGGATTGACCTCGGAAGAATGGCAAAAACGTCTACCTGACCTCTCGCCATTTCAAGTTGGACTGTAAGAGGGTATGCGAGAGGGACACGAAGTACGGAGTTTTGCTGCAACACAACTTTGAGAAGTCAAAGGTACGACGCAAATTGAGCAACGGTGCCCATAATTGAGCAACGGTGCAACGGTAAAAGGGGCTGGAGCCTCGTCAAAGACAACTTGCCTTCTTTTGCCCAAGCCCCCAGACCCTTTTTTGGTTCTGAAATAAAGGATAGATAGATACATACATATCTTTAGCGAAGTTGACGACACCTTGTATGAGTTCTCAGAGCGTGAAAGGAACTCTGGACGTACGGCGAGGAGGGAGATCTTCCTGAACGGCTGTCTGACATCGGCGCCGTTGTCGTCCCCGAGAACCCCAACGAGCTGCGGACCGAGGGCCTAGACCTCATTTTTAGATCTGATTCTGAGGAATCGTTTTGTGGCTTTGATAGCGACTGAGGTGAATACCAGAATTTCCGTTTTCCAAACTGAATATTGATTGGAGTGTCCGTAAATAAATGTTTTAAATAATGCAGGCTATAATGCTTTTTTTTTTTCACTTTTACTGGTTGCCATTCTGTGGCCGCCATCTTGAATTTTGGACCCGATCCGAGTCAGGGCCCCCTCTATATCTAGTCAAATTATCTCAAAATTTTGGGTGGGGGGGGGGCACTTCCTCGGTATTTTACGGTAGTTCCGAAAGTACGGTATTCAAATCACACATACGTTCCCTAGAGCTTCGGGAATCCTGCATCCATGTTCCGTTTCCTTCGACGTAGGCCCCGATAAACACAGGTGTTTCGTCGAATGCTAAAAATAGACACCAGGAAATCTACAGATGACGTGGGGTATGGGCAGCGTGACTTCTGGTTCGCTTCCTTCCTACCGGGAAAGCGCACAGGTGGTGCCGGCGACGCAACGATTCATGAAGCTTTACGGGACACGTATGTTCCTGTGCACTGAAACAGTGTTGTGAACACGCCGAAACCGGGCGTCTGCTGCACGTGTATCCCGACATCGCGTACGTCCCCCTGTCGTAATGCGTTTTTTACGAGCTTTGGGCGTGTTTCAGAATGACACGTGCAAATGCCGCCGTAACGTGCGAACCGTTGGATGCAGAACTCGCTGCAGCGCAGGCGAAACTTGCGCTGCGCCCGTTTGCGTGGTAGATCGCGTGACTGTTTTCACCGCATGGGTGCACCATATTTTTGACAACGCGGGGCCGATGCTGCCAGCCGCAGCCGAGGATTCGGTTCGTGACCGTGTCTAAAGCAAGACCTTGCGAAACATATTTTACTTTCCGTAAAACAAATGATGCAGAGTCGTCATCTTTCACGATTCTCGATGTGAAGTCGACTGTTATCCCGAAACTTCAGGGATTGAGCGAAGTTGTCCTTTAAAGACGACCCAAGGTTTGATTTCTCTGAGGCTACAGGCATCGGCTCTCTCGCAGTCTTGCGGCCTGTTTTGCAAAGCCGGAAAGAATGTGTCGCGACAATAAAACCATTATTCTGAAAAGTGACGTCAGCGGCGGAGCACAAAACACCTGCCCCTGACGTCAATGAACCTCGCTGCAGTCCTTGCAATGGACACGACGGCTGAGTTGAACAGTGCAAAACGTTTGTACACGTCGGAGCGACACATGCGTTTGCTACCGAAGGCACCAAACAACCAAACTATTAATCCGAAAAGAGACGTCGGCGACAACGTGGAAAACACCTGCGCTTGACGTCGACGAAACCACGTTGCAGCTCAGTGTGCTCGCGATGCACAAAGCGGCTATTCCAAAAAAGTCTAATAAGCTTCTACTGTTTGGAGCAGCATGCACGTTCGCTAAGAAAGCACACATTGATGCCAGCTGCAGTGCGAGACCACTGGGCTGAAAGGAAAACAGCAGCTCCTGCTGGCGAAAAGCCTGATGAACAAGTCATCAAATGTTGCTCAGGCTGCAGGGGAGCCCAGAATCAAGCATCCGTTGTGCACAAATATTAGATCAATTAGTTTGATGTCCAATTAAGCAAAAAAAAAAAAAAAAGCTTTTAGTGTGGCTTAAAACGAACTGCCAACAATTTTAAATGTCGACCTCTAAAAAGACAATGAAAAAGAAAGTTGGTGGTGAGAAACTGGATGGATAACTATTTCATTTATTCCATAATTTACTTATTAGGGCCTCAACAGTGGCATTACATAAAGGGGGAAATACGGGAAAATGAATACATGTGGAACATTGACAGATTTTCCAGATGTGCCTGTTCAGTTATACTTTGTTTAAACATATCCTCACAAACAACAAAAGTTTTGGCCCCAGTGGGATGAGGGCGGCAGGGAGGACTCTACAGTTGCCTCGCTGTTTAGAACGCGAACGCCTAACGCCGGTCTTTATACAGTCGGCAAAGAGAGAGGCAGCTAGCTTTGCGTCTGCCCACTGATCATTGCAGCCGGAGCTCGGTGCTTTGACGTCCCCGCGCACTCTCATCTCCGCTCCTTCGGTTTCTATCCGCACTGATTGCAATCCCTCCCTTGTGGCGGCTAAAGGAGGCTACGCAAGTTATGACGTACGCACTTCCCGCCCTTGGCGTATGTCAGTTTTTAATCCCTCTCCCCTGGCGCAGTGGTAGAATGTCGAGCTCACAATCACTGGGTCGTGGGTTCAATAAGGGCACGTCTAGAATTTCTGTGCTTCCTCCCAACATGCCCCTCCTTTGAACTCATCTGTTGCGGAAATAGGTTTCATAACGGTTTCTAAGGTGCTCTGTCACACTTTCCTCTGGGATCTCGGCCCTTAACCCTTTCAGTGCCACGCCCCAGTACGTACTCAAGCGGTTCTCCGTTTCGGTTTGCTCCCTGCCCTTCCCGACTGGCCTGCCTTTTTTAATGTGCATTGGCACATTATAAATGTGCACTGGCACATTGGCACACTCATGTATGAGCAAACGATGAAAACAATGTGTTGTCTTGTGGTGCCCGTTTTTTGATAGCACATAGAATTTTTTTTTGTTTTGTTTTGAGTGGGTGGGCGATTTTTGTTTTGGTATGCTCCTTCATGGTTATAGAATGGCAGAATCTATGTCGTTCAAATTCGCACTTCATGGCGAACGCCGAGATCTAGAAATTACTGATAAAGTCTATTTGACTACCGTGAAAACAGGGGAAATTACAGTTATGGGCAAATGCCGATTCGGGCCGTTCGGAAGAGTGAACGCGGGGTGCGAGGTCGAGCTGCCGCTACTTAGTACCATGTCTCTGAAACATACAATATGAGAATCTGTCGCAAGTTAGAGGTATGGAAGACATCAATTAACTTTTTGCCCATCAAACAGTGTGTCTTTCATAAATAAATATTCTTCGCAGAGTATGCTACGGTGTTACTAAGACCTAAACTTCCGTTTGGCATGTGGGGGAAAAAAGCTCGGCGCACAAAGTTAAGTTCACCACAGTTCATCAAAGTTCATCAAAGTGCTCAAATTTAGGTTCAAAGTTCATCAAATTTCATCAATACGCTCAAAGGTAAGTTCATCTTCAGAATAGGCTTAGAAACATGTGTGCCTACCGGGCGGTCCGTAGTTGGCCCAGCTGCAGAGCTTGCGGTAGTTGTCCTGCCAGTCACGGTGCTCCACCCGTCCCCCGGGGTCACTATCTTGATCCACTGGGGGTCGTGGTTGATGACGCGCCCCTTATTGTCCGTCCACTCCTTGCCCAGGCCGCCCACGTAGAGCGTCTCGTCCCGCACCGTGCCCACTCGCTCTTGAAGCCTGGCAGACGCAACGGCGACAGACGTCCACAAACTACCATATTGAAACAAATACCTCATCGGCTGACTACGAGGGGGCCACCGACAGAGGCAGTGCACACTGCACGACACTCGCTCGCACAAACACAACGTCGGCGCGCTATTGCGTTTTGCTCGAAACGAGCAAGGTTCTTCCCCATAGTGGGCGGCAGTGGTTTTGCCACCCACCGGTCTGGCAGACTGCCCGTTGCCGCCACGTCCGGCCCCCTCTCTATTTTGCCCGCGTTGGATGAGACAATGCTCATTTTGAAAATGCACGAGACGCCAACAGATTGTTGTGTTTGGCAGACTTGTGCGGCACTGCGCAACAGAGCTGCATGGTGCCTGCAAACAAAGACAACGTTGCGTAGTAGAGAGAAGCCGAGAACACCAAAAGTTGGAGCGATCACCCCCTCCTCTGCTCTCCTCTCCCCTCTTCAACACCCTGAACTTGTCAAACGTTCACATCTCGAAGATTTCAAGGAGATCCCTGCACAGACAGGTGTTAATGGGAACTAAACCTTTGAAGCTCACTTCAAGATTAACACTTTCTGCCACTACTCACCGCAAAATACTGGTGGAAGCGCCCACTATAGCCAGAGACAACATAAGAAAGATAGTGCGAGGGAAAGGGACACGCTAGTCCGGCAGAACTATCCAGTTCCGGATTACCTATCTGTATGCGGACTATACGAGGACTTGATTTTTTTTCTAGATTGTTCGCTGTGACAAGACGCTAGCGAAGGATTTTATGAATAGCAAGGAGTATATTAATAGTTGATTTATGTATGATACAAGCTTCTTGTGAGCTAATAGAGCAGGCATTTGTCAAAATATGCTGCGTATGATAATTTTTACGTCTGGACTGAGGACGGCGTGCAAACCATGCACTGGGTGCAGGACTAGCTGAGCAAAAGCTTTTATTTTTTGCCCTAAATTCCGCCCCTGCGGACTATGCACTGATGCAGAGTCCGGAAAATACGGTGCATATTTCTTTATTTTTTTTACTTCAATCCTTAATGGTCCAGGCAGGATCGGCAGTGCAACGATCTGAAAGCATTGTGTGCACATTGATTGTGACAAGCAACTTCCACAAAATAACCAAAATAAACTGAAGTATGAACACATCAGACTAGATAGCTGAACCATGCCATAAACCAGTAAACAGATTAAAGGGACTGTGAAGAGAATTTTTATTTTTCTTGCCTCTTTAACCGCTCCCTCAAGTGCTCCAAAATGAGGTCAGCGACACCTTACGTTAACCACTTCTCCCGAAATGTTTCATCGCTTTTTTTTCCCGTGTATTGCAAAGATTCCTATCGGCCGCATTAACATTGACAATACTAACCGCTAAACTGACACAAAAAAAAAAACATTTTTTTTTGTTAGAAACATATTTTAGAATAGTCATAAGGTAAATCTCAAGATTAAAAATCTGCACCTTACAAAAAACAAAAGATTCGAAAAACTTTTCGCGACTTCTCTAATATTAGAAATACACCCTGTGAAAGCCAAGCAATGCTAATCTTCCACGTCACTCTGGTTATTAGAAACTCTGTTGTGAACTGTCAGCCACACAATGGACATTGTGTGCAGAAGAATATCAAAAAGCAAATAACTTTGAGTGCAAAATACAAAAGCAAATAACTTTGCGTGCAAAATACTGTCAAGAAAGAGAAAAAAGACCTGTCGCCACAGCTGTTTTTTGGGAAAAGGAGAAACAATCTTTTATTGTTATTTCTAAAGCTATTTCTTTGTCTAAAATGAAAGCAAAATGAGATCTCGTCTGTCGAAGGTTTCCGCTGCACTCAAGGTTTTATGTCGTCTGCTCAAGGCTTCTACTCGTCTGCTCAAGGTTTCTTGTTGTCAGCTCAAATTTCTGCTCGCGGAGATTGGATCTTGCACTGGCCTCGACTGCTAAGAGCTGTAACTGGGGGCATCAAGCATTTTGCATCTACTCCCGAAAACATAAATGCTTAAGTGAACAAAAATACACAGAAATTTCAATTAAACATTTAACGGTTATGAATTCTCTGCATGCAGGTATTACACAGCTGGTGGTATCATAGTGGTATCAATGATGGTAAGGCTGTCTTTTTAACAATACAGAATCATAAAAAAAAAAAAGCAATTGGACCAGGTATATTACCTCTAGCTCAATCCAATAAATCACTATAAAACCACCAGCATTATTAGTTTATTTTACCCTCTAATTCCAAGTATATCATTATTATTCGCTCGCAGTAATGTCTTACAGGCACTGCACTTGTCTGACGAATAAAGGTGAAACGGAGAACTGGGTAACCAGCCTTTTAAGGCCCGTTCACACTCTTGCGTACCGAGCAAGACCGAGAGAGACAGACCGGTTTTTAAGCCTCTTGCGACGTCTTAGGACCTGCTCCGCTGCAGCGCATCCGGTCCTGAGAAGTCGCGAAAGGCTTAAAAGCTGGTCTGGTCTCTCTCAGTCTTACTCGGTCGCAGCAGTGTGAACGGGCGCTTTAGGCGAATACGGAAAACAAGAGTACCATCCACTTGCAAGACAACAGGGTCACTGACGCGTCATTGCGCTGGGCTCGCGCTCTGTGCTCCTTTCGTGCCAGTCTGACCAAATAGGCGCGTGTGCCATACTGCAAGCGCTCTAGATAACGATGCAGTTTGCTGAACACTCCGCACGAGATCCGCATCATTGCGCCATTCACACAGCAAACCATACTCTATAGCAGTTTGGCAGCTGGTTAAGCTGCCATGACTTCTGCTTTATAGGTGCCATGTCAGTAACGCTATCACGAGAATTCCAAGAGCCAGATTCCGGTGGGCAAGCAAGGCGGCAGAAGAGAGACATGTTTGCATGCGCAGTAGGACAGCAACTCGCTCTTTGCGATCTAGCGAAGTCAAACAGCGGTACAAGCTGTGCGTACGGTAGCAGTTACGCAACAGGACTGCCCAACCGCACCTGTACTGTCGTCAATAAGATGCGGTCCATGTCGTCTTGGGGTCGTTGTGCGCCTGTGACCAGTCGGACGGATACTGTGTGCATGCATGGTGGGTCTGCGTAAGATGCGAAGGCTGCAGCGCCTTACAGCCATCTCGCCGACCACACTAGACCATACTCTATAGCGATGGCAACTACTTCTAACTCACAAGAGCTCAAAGGGGTGTAAAAGGATCTGAGACGCCCTTACCAAGGAGGCCTGCAACATCCCGATAACTCTGGCAATTACTCCCAACTCAGGAGAGCTCATGAGGGAGGGGAGGGGGGGGGGTAAAGAGCTCCTTTACTACAGAGGTCTGCAGCAAAGGGTCCAAATTCTCACCCTTGCCAGCTTCACCAGCGCCGTCGTTGAGAAACACCAGGGATCACCCTGTCACGCGCACCTCGTAGATGATGCCTGTCCGATCGTCCATGGCGTACAGCTTGCCGTTGAACACCACCAGTTCGGACAGCTCCATGCCCCTCCCGCCGTGCGCAATCTGGCTCTTGAGCGTGATCATCTTGTCCTCCCACTCGATGTCCACTTCGCTCGCCGTCCTGTCCACCGTTAGGTAGCCTACCTTCAGGTAGCTGACCCACGTCTCCTTCTCGTCCTTGCACTTGGAGTCGGTGTCTAAATCGGCGATGACACCGATCTTGTACCTCACCTTACGTCCGTACATGACGGGTTTCGTGAGCGGGTAGGTCGCGTTGTACGGCAGGAACTCTTGGAGAGATGTGCGCGTGCCCATGTTCGTGGCCCGGGCCGTCGACGCTGTCGCTGATGATGTGGTACTTGCCCCAGGGCAGCAGAGCGTACAGCAGGAGCAGGCAGGCTACCCCCAGCACAGCCACCGTGACCACGAAGTTGAGCTGGCAGCGCAGCGTCGAGTTGCCGATCCGATAGGTGGTCGGCAGGCGACCCGATGACATCCAGTCTTGCATCATGGTGATAGCGGTGGACTCCTGTTTCGTGAACTGATTATCGAAGAGTAGAGGCCGTGACGCCATGACTACTATCCATCTGAGGGAGACCCGATACTGGGCTTATCGGGAGCGTGGCAGTGGGTTGGGCTTCATGATGATGGCTGGATCGGGGCTGGAGGAATGAATGGACGAAGGCGGCGGCGGGAAGAGCCTGGCGGCGGGTGACGAGCAGTGGACGTCAGTTCCGCGCTCGGGGGAAAATGAGGCCAGCTGGGCGCTGCTGGGCGTTCAGCCAGTTCAGCGGCGGCTTCCGGCAGTCGTTGGGAGACGTGGCACTGTTTCGGCGAAGCGAGGGTGGCAGCTGGGAGAGTGGGCATGGCTCATCTTATGGAGTACGCGGATCTAATTACGGGAAAAAATAAAAAGGAAGGCCGCGTCAACATTAGTCGCTTTCTGCCGTTCTTCTTTCACCTCGCATTCCGGGCGATCTTTGTCCTGCCTGGCCGTTTTTGCGGTAGCGGCCGCAATGATAGTTTCGTAACAAAAATATTTTTTTAGATTTTCTAAAACTATTGTTGTAATAAGACTATCTAATTAAAATAATTAATTTATTTTTGACAAAACAACTTACTACAATCTATAATAGCCACTAACATCTCGCAAATTATAAAATTGGCCACATTGGCTACGTGGCGCGACAAAATCCCCAATTCGACTTATAAGCAAAATAGCGGCGCACGGCAGCTCGCGGAGGCTCGGGTGCGCTCTACGAGCAGTGGGCTGTCAACGGGCAGTTTCGCTCGATTTCGCTGGCCTTGCATCTGTCGTGTGCTGTCGTCTACGCATCGCTATTTATCACATCTCCGTGGACTGCACCACACTTACGCGCGATGCAGCAGCACCTGTTCTTCTCGTCACTACGCTATCAAATACGGCGAATAACGAAACAATTGCGATTTTGCTGGCACGAGGGCGAGCGAAACGTGTCGCAACGGCGAGGTCATGTGACCGCAGATCGGCGTCCGCCGCACGCCGTGCTAGCCTACAAGAAGAGAACTTCGTGTTCAGCTGGGTCCAGACGCAGCCGGGATGCCAGCGCGAGCCCGGGCTTCCAGCGTCCCTGCCAAGCACGCGCGCTCGTGCAGTACAGGCACTGTTCAGGGCCACGCGCTCGTGCCAGCATCGGCTGCGTCTGGACCCAAGCTGAAACGAAGAAGGTATGGGGACAAGAACACAACCATTCCCTCTCGAGCCCAGACGAAGAGTGTTCTTTACCTGCCGTAACCTAGCTTACTGAACACTTCCCCTTTGGTCGGTTGGTGGATGGTATTACCAAGTTCAATCTATTCACCGGCTTCACTGTCCGTCCGCCTGTATCGCGCATGTCAGACCTTGTGGCCCACCTAGAAGGAGCCGCTGGTAGCTCTGGTGGAGGTTCCTGCTCCCTACGGGAGCCAGGGTTGCGCGTTCGTGATGAGCCGGATCAGTGCCGTGCAGGAAAGTAGACGTTGCGCGCGCCCCGCCAGGCGTTCCCTGCTTTGAGCGCGCCGCGCCTCGAACGCAACAGTGTGCTATTCGCCGAATTCAGTCACGTGAGGAGCTGGATCAACATGCCGGCAGAAAGACGGTGCTACGGGGATGAACGCGCAACCCTACTCTGGTGCGGGGTGCCGTGTGTCTGTCTCAGGGTGAAGACAACCATTGTTGCCCTGAATGTGCCAGCGCGTGACGCTCTCGCGCACTCGGTGCGTGACTTGGGCGGTAAAATGGCGTCTTTGCATTAGCCAAAGCTACGCGCTCAAGCTGAGTGACACCGGATTGCGCGCACTTCAAAATGCATAAAAAAACGATTGCGCGGAAAAATGGCTGAGATGTCACCACTCAAGCAAAAGCGCGTGTATGAAGGCGCTCTACTCATGGTGGAGGCAGTAGCCTGTCACTGGTAGCCGGAACCCCAGAAGAGATTGGAGTCGACGGTACCAAATGGAATCTGTTGCGCCTTACAATCCCACGGTCCGTTTTGAGTTGGCAGGAGCGAGGTGGTCCACCCGCCTTGCTCTACCAACTGACCAGAGGACAAGCGGAGTGGCGCAGTCTCTGGCAGGTCCTGCTTGAGACTGCACCCCTGCTTGTCCTCTGGTCAGTCATCAGACGCGTTGTCCGCTTTCGTAGAGGTTTCAACGGACGTGCGGCATGTCTCGTGTCAAAGTTACGTTTCTGTTTCCTCCTTGTTTTTTCCATCCCACTTCCGTAGGCTTCTGAGGCTCGGGAGTAACAGGTTCAAACAAAGAAGGAACAATTGGGACAGATGTTTGAATGCTTCGGCCCATTAGAGAGTTCAGCTGGGCTAACCCTGTTTGCAAGGGGGGTGGCACGGTATGATTGTAATGCACGGTACGCATCATCCAGTCTTCTTCCAGCTCCTTCTTGATGATCTTACTCCGGCTTCCACAAAACCGTTGCTTTGTGGAAACATTGGTCTAAGAGTTTGTGAACAAAACCCCATTCTTTGGAGAACTTGGAGAACTCGGATCCAAGTAATCTTTGGAACTGCGGTCCGTTGTCGCTGTATACGGTTTCTGGCGTCCCATGTCTTGCAAAGATGGGTTTCATGTGGTCGGCGACAGAAACAGCTGACAAGCTGTCCAAGGGAGCAACTCGGGGTATCTGGAGTAATAATCCGGCACTAGCAAGTACCATTTGCTTTTTAAGGTAGAAAAGGTCTACGTCTACTTGCTGCCAAGGCCGCTCAGGAAACTGAGTTGGTATCAAATGCTCTCGGCGGTTGATTGTTTCCTGAATGCACTGTGTGCACCCTTTTACCAGTTCTTCTATCTGCTTAGACAAGCCAGGCCACCACACAGATTCACGGGCGCGTGCTCTGCATTTAAAGGGCATCCGGCGATTTCTTCATGGTCTCCGATTTTCTTGAAATTTTGCTAAGCTCGCCAACAAACATCGTTAAAATAGAATCCCAAATATTAGGTCAAAATATATTTTTTCGCGAAGTTATCGAATTTAGAGTTTAAGTCCTCACCGTGTTTTTCAAACTGAAAGTCTCTACTCGCAGCAACGAAAAAGTGACGTCAGTGGAAGGCAGGGGTTCACTCTTTGGACTGTAGAATTTGTTCCCAACTGATTCCAAGCAGTTTCGTGGTGTCAAATGAATGCTTTGGAAGCTCGCTCTAGTACCTGCGCTCCAGCACGGAACAAATGATTGGCATATTCTGTTCTTTAGACTGCTTGCTCTACTGGCAAGCTCTGCCCGCCACTGACGTCACGGCACTGAAAAGTGCGGGTATATTTAAATGTTAGTTTCTGCATCATTTTCCTTTGCCGATTTCACAATAACTGTTATGAATTGCGTGATACTAAATAGCATACAGGAAAGGGTAAAGGCCAGGGAGTCGGAAAATATGGTTAGTTGAGGTAGCTCGAAAAACCGCCGGAGTACCCCTTTAACGATGCCTTGGTGACCCTGGTGAATGCTGTCCAAGACTTGATTTCTCATTGCCTTAGGAATGATTATCCTCGACCCTCTCATTAGAAAAACCGTCTTCCACTGCAATGTCACTTCTGTGCTGCCAATAGGCACTGCACTCCTGGTCTAACGCTTTCTTGGCTGGCCAGCCCTCTGTACTGAAGTGCGCTAGAAATTGACATGTGTCGAATTTTCTGGTTAGCTCGGATTTCTTTCAACTTTTCGTCCGTTGCTGGAAGATTTGCAGTGAGACCTCGCACGTATGCTGATATCTCGTCTTCCATCTCCTTGTCCGGTGTATGTTTCAGGATTTCTGAGAGAAGTCAGCTGCCACTATGTCTTTTCCGGGAACGTGTGTGATATCATAAGAAAACCTCATCATCCGGAGTTTCATTTGCTGTAGTCTTGGCGTGATGTCTTCCAAGCTCTTGGACGAAATATAGGAACCAGCGGTTTGTGGTCCGTCTCGATCTGGATTTTCATCGCGGTTATAAAGTCTCGGAACTTTTCGCACCCCCAGACCACCGCCAGTCCTTCCTTTTCGAACTGGGCGTATATCGTCTTTCTGTTTCGCTAAGTGTTCTCAACGCGTACGCCACTGGTCTGTAGATCCCGTTGTCTTGCTTCTGGCGTAATACTGCGTCAATGCCAAAAGAAGAGGCGCCTGTCGACAACATGGTTGATTTTCTTGGGTCAAATAGAACGAGTATCGCGTCTGATGTCAAAACCAACTTTAGCTTTCTAAAGCCCTCTGTTGTTCGTGGTTCCAGGCCCATTGGTTCTTGTAACTCAGTAATGCGACCAGTGGGTGTGACTCTTGGGCCAAACTGGGAAGAAATTTCCCAAGGTAATTGACCATTCCAAGAAAGCTCTTCAGCTCCGTGATACAAGTGGGAGCTTTCATCTTCACGATGGCTCCTACCTTCTCTTGATCTGGACGAACTCCTTCTTGATCGATGATATGCCCAAGAAACTTTACCCGAGTTTCTGTGAACCGACGTTTAGTTTCGTTCAGGGTAACTCCTGCCGCCTGAGTCGAGAGAGGACGTCTCGCAGGTTTCTGTCGTGTTTTGTTCTTGTGGAACCGTAGACAAGGATGTCGTCCATGTTGCAGAGCTTGTCATTTGATTCCGCTCAGAAGCTGGCTCATCTTCTTCTGGAAGAACTCTGGAGCAGATGTAATACCGAAGGGAAGTCGCTTAAACTTAAAGCGTCCAAATGGTGTGATGAAGGTGGTCAGAATCTGGGACTCTAGCAAGTCTCAAACTGCCAAAATCCAGAATTTGCATCGATTTTTGAAAGAACTTCGCATTCCGAAGTTGTCCCGGTACGTGGTCTGTCACCGACAGCGGATGTCTTTCTCGTTCCACATACTTGTTCTAGCTCTGTGAAGTCAACGCAAATTCTGTAGCTTCCGTTCGCCTTTGTCACGACTACCATTGCTCAGCACCAGTCTGTGGGCTCGTCCACACTTTCGAATTACACCAGGGTGATCATACTTGTCGAGCTCTTCCTTGATCTTTTCCGTTAAGGAATTGGGATTCTTCGTGGAGTGCTCAGAGACAAGGGAACTGCATCCTTGCGTAACTTAATATTGTAAGGTTGTTTCACGCCAGCCAAGGCCTTGAAAAAGTTCCGGAAACTCGCCCTTTGGATCGACTGTCCCGGGTTTCGTGTCAACTACCGCACTCAGTCTCTGTACAAGAGCCAACTCCACAGGGTGACCTCTCGACAAAAGTGGTTCGTCTTAGCTCTTTTACGGACATAGACATTAGCGGATATACGCTTTTCTCTATGGCGAATATCTGCTCTCAGTACACCAGTACGCTCAACTTTGTTCGGCTGGCCACTTTACTACTCCTTTGGCCTCAACCAGAGGCAGTACACTGAGCTACTGTCTGTAGATTCTTTCTGGAATCGCAGTGATGTCTGCCCCCGTGTCTATCTTGAAAGATACTGGGGCTGTCTGGACTGTCAGTACAACTCCACCATCCGCCTTCCTCGGCTGATTCTATGACTCCAAGAAAGGCGGGCTCTTTGGCTTTGACTTCTCAACTGTCATGGAGCTGCGGCAAACTTTTGCTGAAATGTCATTATTTTCTTGCACTTGTTGCAGGATGCTTGTCTGCAGGACATTTATTTCGTGAATGAAGACTTCGGCCAACACAACGGACATGTTTCTTTAGTAGCCTCTTCGGAAGACCTCACATTCGCTTTGCGCGTCGGTGGTGACGCCGTGGACACTTGATTGAGACTGTCTTCAACGTGAAGATCAGCTGCTGCTTCTTCACAGTCTCCGACTGACGTGCCATTGTGGTTGCTTTTCTAATGTCAGCTTCACGTCGAGCTGCATCCGCTCGGATAACTCCTGTCTCGGACGCCATCGTGTAGGTTGTCGAACCGGCAGTACTTGGTCAATCCGTGAAGAGCTGTTGTGAAGTCTTCTACTGGCTCCGATGACTCTTGTACTCGCGAATGGAGACGCAGCCTGTCGTAAATTACGTTCCTTCGAACAATGAAATGCTCTTCGAACGCATTTCGTACTGGGTCGTGCTGCTGCATTTGCGCCTCTGTCAGCTTCAGCGAGAGAAGAATGTCTTCGCTTTTGTCTGCCATGCAGTAGACTAAGGCGCTGACCTGTTCGGAACCGCTTTTTGCTTGGAGTCCACTCACCACTCGAAAGCGCTCGAACCTCCGAATCCACTGGGGCCAGTCCTCTGACTTGAAAAAGTCGAACCCTTCCGGTTCGACATGCGAAGAGTGAAGCCGCCATGGCGATCCGAACATCAGGGGGGCTATGTTGCACGTTTTGGACTCCCAGGAGACTAGGGAGAAGGAAGTGACGTCAACAATGCTGTTTGGATGTTGATTGGTGGAGTCACTGATGACGGTATCTGCAGAAGATACCGTTCATGCTAAGATACGTTAATTCACACCTACGTCACTTCATTCTCCCTAGTCTCCTGGGAGTCCAAAACGTGCAACATAGCCCCCAGGTTCTTGAGAACAGACTTCTTCTGTTGCCATCGGTTCGTAGTCGTCGTCCTGGTACACTTCTTACTGAAGTCCTCTCAGGACGAACGTTCTCAACCAGTTGCTGCCACCATGTTGTGTTAGCATGTGGAAGAACACAACCATTCCCTCTCGAGCCCAGACAAAGAGTGTTCTTTAGTTTGTCGTCCTCTAGCAGCCCCCCACCTTCGGCATGCGATAGCACGCGTAACCCAGCATACTAAACAGCCCACTGCGTGCATTTCTGTGCAACTGTGAAAACAGCCAATAAGATTTGTACTGCAGTTTTATAGCACCCTTGCTTCTCCGATCGCTATTTTCAATTAGGCTAACGCGATACATGACGAACCTCGCTGTACAGGGGCATACCAACTTGTTTTTGGTGGGGAGAAAACCAGCTCCCCCCCCCCCCCCTCCCGGGCCGGGGGCGGTGCCCTTGTTATCCCTCGGGCGTCGCCTGCCAGCGTCTGGCCCTCCCAGTGGCGGCTGTTTTAGGGGAGGGGGGGGGGCAAACGCATGTCTTGCCCCCCCACTCTGAGAACCGGAAGGTCAAAGCGCTCCCCCCCCCCCCCCCCCCCCCGGTTGGTACGCCCATGTCGCTGTACGAGACATGCGTTCAAGCGCAAACGTGTCCTCTCGGTATGCGTTGCCGTGAGGAAATTGGCAACGTGAATGATAAAAACACAGCTGGTGTGCCCGCGTAGAAGTGCGTCAGTCTCATGCATACATCACTCCCATGAGAATGGGATGTGTTATAGTAGGAATTGATATATGTATATTGTGTAAATGTGTGCTTCTATGCAGCAGTTTTCTTTATTTCTTCTTTTTTTCATGTTTAATTATTGTTTGTGTAGTATGATTTATCCTTCCGCGCACCCTGCTTGGACCTTGAGGTCTCCAGTATGTACTAAATGAAAAATATGAACAAAATATTTAAAAAAAGAACAATGAAACAAATTGAAGGTCAAAGTGCCTCTCAATTTTCGGGAGCATCTCGCTAAGGCCGATAGTCGCATTACGGCCGAGAGTGCATTAAGGCCGAGAGGGGCGAAAGGGCCGGGGGTGGCTTTGAGGCCGAATGGAGCAAAACGGCCGAGAACTGCATTAAGGCCGATAGTCTCTGAATGAGCTGGTGTGGCCCCCTCCTCGGGGGTCGCGTTGTGGTTGACGACTTTAGTAGCCACCAAATAAGATAGATGGCGCCACATTGAGCATGGCGGATGAAATTAACATATTTTCATTCTCGTCAATCGCCGTGGTCTCTTCTCAGATTACAATGATTGGCGCTCCGAATACTTTAAACTACTTAATTTTCGAGAGGACCTAATTTTCGCCAATCGCCTACAATTCGCGAAAAATAGGTCCCGCGAACAATTCCGTTAAATAGTAAACACATTAGAATCTATTTTGAGATCTTACCGCGTCGCGAAAATTAGAACCCGTGAATTATTCAAAAACTCCAGCTTTGACCTAATCGCGAAAAAATAAGGCGTTTACAATATACTGTGGGAAAGTAAACTTATGACATTTTTAAGAGTGTATCTGTCGGTGACTGCAAATACTGCGGTTTTGGGTTTGTTTTCACCCTTCACGGCCGGCACCAGTTGGTACGCCGGCCTTGCCTATCCGAATTTTTCATTTATTTATTTGCTTTTCTGCGCTTTATCATTTCTTATTTGTTTGATCAGTAGTTCCTTCATCTGCATATTTGGATTATGTACACACACGCACACGTATTTCAAAACAAATGCTATGAATTTAGGGCGCCTTTTTGGTATAACATTCCTATATTTTAATCATCGGCTTTTTAGGAGTTGAGTGAAACATTTATTGTGTCTTTTCAAATTTCAGCATTTTAACTAAATTAGTTATGTCTCTGATTCTACCAGGCGGCTACGAAAACGTTGAGTGAGGTTGATTTTAGAATTTTATTTTCAATATTTTTTTACAGCAAAACGTTGAAGAAAACACATACTAGGAAATATGAAAAACACATGAGCCATCAGAATGTCAGATTATGACAATTAACTCACCGTCGGAGTGCATTCTTGCCTTGAAGAAGAGTCACGTGCTTCGTTCCGTCTCTCTAATTGGCTCACGAGGGCATAGCCTTCACTCTTTGCTAAAAATTGATGACACGGAGTGTAGCAAAAAAGAAAAGCTAGTCGAAACGGTCAAAGCGCTACATGCTTAGTTAATCGTAAAGGATAAAGCAATAAAACCAAAAACGCAGAATTTGCCGTCACCGAGATACAAGCTGCACTGAAAAATAAAATAAATAAGTGGCGCCATCTATCTTATTTGGTGGCAACTAAAGTCATCAACCGCAACTCGACCCTCGAGAAGGCGGCCACACTAGCCCATTCAGAGACTATCGGCCTTAATGCAGTTCTCGGCCGTTATGCCCTATTCGGCCTCAAAGCCACTCCCGGCCCTTCCGCTTCTCTCGGCCGTAATGCACTCTCGGCCGTAATGCGACCATCGGCCGAAATGACAGTGACCCCAATTTTCAGGTCGTCTTTCGAGTGGCGTACTGTAAGGGCCCCCCGGTCCAGTGTGTCGAACCGGAACCGAACCGAACCGCGAAAACCGGAACGTAACCGTTATTTTCAGCCGAACCGGAACTGAACCGAACCGAAATCTTTGCCGCCATCTTGGAACTGAACCGGAACTGAACCGGAAAAAATACTAACGGTAACCGGTTCAAAACGGTTCACGGTAATATTTTTATTATTTCTTTTGTTACAAAATGAGCATTTGAGAAGTAAAAGGGTGCAGCTATATCTCTATGTATTGATCAAATTGTCATGTACCGATTTGCAATGTGAGAAATTATAGGTTTCCGTGGCGCTTTTGTAGTGGCACTGCGATTAATTATGTGTCACGTGGGCACGTGACGTCATGGTGCCAAGACATGCTGTCAAACAATGTCACGTCACGTGGCCCCGTGACGTAGCCGCGTGACTCACCCGCGTGAAGTCGACTTAAATTGAGAACGCCTCTAGATCTATTAGCGTTGTTGACAGCGTGACGTCCACATGCCATCACGACTTCTCCTCGCGAGTCACGTGACACCATGACGTACTCAGATTGTCGTGAGCCCGAGTCGACTGCTCTGGTTCCTTACAATCAGCGTCGCCAAACATTCGTGTTGGCTTCGTAGTTCAATCAAAGATGATACCAAACTCTAACAATGTCTAAAGCTCAACCAATGCTTTATTCTTTGCCAACCGCATCGTATGACTGTGGTGAATCACTGACGGTATACTATAATTAGCGTGCAGATCACGTGGCCGCTTGTTCTAATAGCGAGTTGAGGTGGAACAACTGTTTCTTTCCTCTATTTCTTCGCCATCCGCCATTGAGAGAAGAGGAAACCTAATGGGTGATTTTGCAAGTTATCAACGTCAGGGATCAGCTCTTAGCGGTGTTTACTGTAATACAAAAATGGTTGCACGAACTATTTACACGTATACATAATTGAGACATCCAAACATATTTTCGTTGTTGCTGAACTTTCTCAGCAAGTTGTCCCCGAGAATAGAAGCATTGAAAAGCGCTAAATATGGCCTATTAATCCGACGATGAACCAGAACTGCACGTGTACGGCAGGGGTAAATCTGAAATAGACAAGATTATTGTAGCCTCAGGGAGACAGCCAAACGTTGGCAGCCGCCTAAATTCTCGAAATGTTGCTTAAACTTCGCAGTTTTTCGGTACAAAATAAAAGAAATGAAGAATTACTGTTAACAAATGACACGAATATAATTGTCGAATTGGTACCCCCATACGGACGAGGGAGTCCTCAGAAATAAAAAGTATTCTCTGAGGGCACCGTAAAAAGAAAAGAAGGGGAAGGGGTGGGGGTTCAAATACATACTGTGGTGTAAAGTTTCCTCTGCTTCACATCTTCGGCACAGACCAGACCGCGTGATCCTGCAGAAAGCTATTTCTTTTGCAAAATCAGTCCTGCCAGAAAGTCCGTTTTCGTGGTGTCAAACATTCGCGCCGTTACTCGCGACGCAGCATCAAGCAAGAATAATTTTGTTTCCGAATACATGGGTTGCACTCGTGCCACTAAAAAGCTACGCTTCAGAGTAAGCTTTATTGGAATTGAATTTTCTAAGCAAAAAATGAAAGATGTTTACAATCCCCTGTAACGGCGAATTAAGCGCAGCTCTTGAGGTGAGAAGGGTACATCTTTGGCGAAAGCATCGCGTGTAAATTAAGCAGGGCGATTCTTTCCCGTAACTAGCGGGGCATTTTTTCCACTCTAGATTTAGCGACGAAACTTTTTCCAGCTAAATTTAGCGGGTAATTTAGCGTCATAATGATGACGTCATCGTCATCACGATGACGTCATTATCATCGCCATCGCGCGGTTACGCCGATGGCGACGCCGCCGCTGCCGGAAACGGCGCTAAGAGCTGCGCTCTGCACAATTTTCAGTGACCACTAAGGCCCGTTCACACTCTTGCGACCGAGGTCGACCGCTTACGACCGAGAGATACCAGACCGGTTTTTAAGCCTCTTGCGATCTCTTAGGACCAGCTCCGCTGTAGCGCATCAGTCCTAAAACGGTCCGGTCTCTCTCAGTCGTACTTGGTCGCAAGAGTAGCGAACGGCGCTTTAGATATAGTGCGATGATGACAATAGCAAAACAATGTTAAACAGTTCAGCTTTCTGCTGAAATGCGATGTTCTCCAACACAATACTCGGTTTCACTTTAAGCGTGGGCGCAGCAGAACCTACAAGAACGAGCTCCGGGCTTTCAGCGTCCTTGCCAAGCAAGCGACGCTGAAAGGTTACGTAGTCTGTCGACCTATTTAGCCCGACCTATTGAAACGTCGGGCTCCCTAACTGCGTAGGTTTTGGCTGGTGAAGGTCTGTATTTCTCAATGTTTTGACCCCACCTAACGGAGTTCCGTCAAACTTGTTTACGCTTTAAAAATGCATCTCTATATATTCCTTTTTGCAGTAAGGCGTCCCGTATAGAATTAATTAGAAGAATACCATTTGTTATATTTATTTCTGCACAATTCGGGAATGACTGTCTTCAGATCCATAATGTGAGCACACTGGTCCTTCTTGGAATACCTCTGCACCTCGTTTCACACTGCCAAACAGCGAACATATAAAACACATTCTTGCAGACTCAACAGATGACGTATTTTTGAATATCGTCCTCCCGTGTCGGTGTCAAGCGGTTATGTGAGCTTCATACAATCAAATGTATTGATGACAATAAAAAAATATATTTTTTACTGCCTGAAGATATGACAACATAAATAAAGGGACGATCACCCTAAAGATATGCATAACAAGTAAATGCACCACACAAATTATATAAAATACGCTCTGCAAATTTCTTCCGGCGTTTTTATCCTCGATGTCTATAAGTAATTTGGGAAACCTTAAACAATCTTTTTAAGCTGATTTAAAAAACTTATGTGCTCCTGACGCATATTCAACTTCTCAAACATATAGACCGACACGCGGAGCGACTCTGTTTACCAACACGCCGCAAGGCCGCGCATGCGCGGTAGCTATGTGGGCAAGAGCAGCCCGGCTCTCCGTGTTTTCGCCATTGCGTTCTATGGCGTGCGCTCGTTGTTGTCGTTGTAGGGACGCTTGTATCTTTATTTGTGCGTCGTATTTCCTGAGAACGTATGTCATATCCTATGCCCGACTATTTGAGCTCGCTGCCCGAGCCTAAACGGCAGCGGTATCGAAACAAACTGTGCGGTGACGGCGTTGCCTTCGACGATCCGTATGCCGTAGACAACGCCTGCTGGACTTCCGACGTAAAGTTGTTGCCACCGAAGTCGACGGCTCATGTCGTCGTTTATTTAGTTTTTTCGCCAAGCCAGTTCACGGCCGACACGGTGCAGGCGTACAAGTCTCTCGAGGCCTACGATTACTTCGAGTCGGTTTCCGCACTGCCGGCGGGATCAGCAGTATGTGGGTCTGCGGAAGTGTGTGTATTCATTAATTGATTAAATACACACAGCGTCTTCAAGTCAAGGTGTGATATTTTTCCTACCCTCATGACCACAAGGCATGACAAGCAGTAACGCTTTGTCCTTTCTGCAGTCTTGGCGATAACACGTTACAAGTAACGGCGTTGCCGGTAACGCGTTACTTTTTTCAATAACGTGGTAACCTACTCCTTACGTTTTCGACACAGTAACGGGTAACGTACTTACGTTACTACTTCAAGTAACGTAGTTACGTTACTCGTTACTCCTTCCCAAGTCTTAAAGAAATTACACTTAACTTTTTTCCGTGTTTTAGGCGTCAAGCCATGTTTTTCTTGGCGTTTTTTCTCGTGAGTATTTAGGTGAAACCGAAAAACGAGATAAAGTAATTATGTTCAGTTTCTGCACGAACATAATGTTTCTTGATATATGACATCGTATCGTCAAAACCGTAAAATGGGCTAAATCTTAATTTAAAAAAAGTAACGCAGAAGTAACGTGCGTTACTTTTTATCGGTAGCGGTAACGGGTTCCTTTTATTTTTTAGGCAACGTAGCTCGGTAACGCGTTACTTTTATTTGCAAGTAACGAGTAACGTACTTCGTTACTTTTTCTCCGGTAACGCCTACAACACTGCCGTTCTGTCGCCGATCCTTCTTCTGCTGGGTAGCACGGGCGTAGCGAGCCTCCGACGAGCGCTTGGCCGGTGCTTTGTGACGCGAACACACATGAGAACAAAATCCGGTGGTCTTGATCAGGCAACGCTTTCCCAGCACATAAGCAAGCCTCTCCGGGACGGAGATTGATATGGAAGCCGCACTTGCCTTCAAGAATGTGTTTGCCGCACAAACGGTCGTTCGCGCGAGGCGACGATTCTTTTCGATCCACGGATATTATCCACCTTTATGTCTTTCAGAGTCTGCCGGGAACTTGTGGAACTCACTCCGCTACTTTTCTTGTACATTTCGGTGCAATTAACAGCAACACAGCTTCGCGGCATGCTGAAATGCTATGACGCCCATGCGAATCGTGCGCCTCTTTCGCCCCACACCCTGCCACACCCCCCGGCTCCGGCGCGATCGCAGCGCCGCCGCAGCTCCGTGACGTCAAGCCCGCGTGTCGGTGTATAGAAGTATGTTGCCTTCTTATGTGATGAGACAACAATTTTATCTGTTTGTGGGCTATACGAAAACGAAGTACAAAGAGGCGCGTGGCGGAACCACGATGATTGCGCACGCATGCCGTCAGAAAGTGACCAGATTAATGTACCATGCAATGTCGAGCAGAGTATGAAATACTACTTTTGTTTTAAGGGTGAAGCTCCTCTAGGGGCCAGGCCATGTCCGTATGTCCGTCCGCCACGTCAGGCCCGGCGTCGGGTGCTCGTGCTTCTGCTCGTGAGAGATCACGTGCTCACGAGCACGTGAGCACATGCTCGAGGTGATCGTGTAGGGCAAAAAAAAATGATAAAGAAATTACGAGCTCGTGAGCTCACGCGCCGTGTAGGGCAAAAAAAAAAAAAAAAACAAGAGATGAAAAAAAATAATAAAAAAGAAGTGTTGAAATCTCGTTTGCGCAGCTGACAGGACGAAGTAGGGGGGCTCTGGAGATGCGGTAAGTACAGCCTGTCAAGACCTGGGGTTTCTGTCATGAATGAAACGCGAAGCGCATGTAGCCGCTCAACGTCTATACAGGAGAGGGCGCTGCGGTCAGCCGTGGCGATATAATCGCGTTGAACTTTGCATGCATTGGCTCAACGTTTATAGACGAGAGGCGCTGCGGTCAAATGCTCAACATGCGTACATAACCACGTTCCATACCACACTTCTCTTTCTGACATGGATGAAAACGAACGAAAGGCTTTGCATGCTGCGGCTCAGCGTCTACGCAGACAAGCACCACCAGAGCTTCGCCCCAACCAACATCATTCATCACGTGGAGATGCGGTCAATTTTTTACACCACGTCCGTTTCGGAATGCACCGTACGCGTGCGTGAAGCCGCTCCATCGCACTCATCGTATACATCGTAACAACGTCACCGGGCTCCGCCGCGGACGTGACGAGAGAAGTGTCTGCGGGGACATGCCTCGAGAGCATCTCCGGAGCGCGTGTTTTATTTGTACATGTGCGTGCTTCGAACGAGTTTTTTTTTGATTAATGTGACACGAGGAAGATACATACATCGGACAGTGTCTTCAGGCTGTCTTTGAATGCATGTATCAGGCGGCTCAGCAGGCACATCGAAAGTCGTCTTTGTTCACTTTCTCGCGGATTGAGGAGCGTCAACCGATGGCGGCGAACATATTAGAAGGGTCACTGCGAGTGACTGGAGCTCAAAATAAAATAAAATTCCAAAATCTCCGAGGACACCTGGGCATTTCTTGTTGGGTTGGGAACGCGAAAGCATGAATGTCGTTCTTCCGCCTCTTTAGTTCGTCTGCGGCGTACTGGCGTAGACGGCCACGTTTCGCTAATGCTTGCCGAGGTAGCGGCAGAGCGCGCGCTCGTGAAGTGGCCGCGCCGCGCTGAGCTCAGCCGTGCTGCCTCTCCGGAGTTTGCCCCCGCACCACCGCAATTCCTCTAATACGCGATGCGGCCGGGCCGCGGCCCGTCGCTGCGCCGCCATGGAGAGGGCTTCTTCTGGTGGCGTTCCCTGGAACTACGCCGCCGCGTGAGAGCCTACCGGGAGTCTCGTTCCTTGGAACAATGACGCGCGCTAGCCAATGGGAACATATATCCATCAGATTTCTGCTACAGACGACAGGCTTCGCTCCATTGAGACAGGGAAGTTGCCGTTTGGCGACTTCAAAAGCTGATGACGTAGATTCGCTCTCTAAAACAATTACTGCTTTCGCATTAAAAAAAATAAACGCGATTTGTGCTCGGACAACGAACGAGTGGGCTTCGTCACGTTCAACGGAAAACATTCTATCGATGGCCCTGACTAGACAACACCACCTAGATAAGTAGAAGGCCTCCGCACCGTCATCCCAGTCAGATCGATCGAGGCCTGAGATTGGGCACGAGTGCTGCGTCAGTGTTCGGCCGGGGATCGTGTTCAATCAGCACGTCGAAGGTCGGACTCGGGCCCAATAGCCGAGTTAGCGCCATCCGACTCTGATGACGTTTCATAACGGGAGAGGAAGCGACGCAGAGGCTTTTGATTTTATTTAACAAAACAACAACAAAAAATATAAAGGGTGATGCTTTTTTTTTTTAATTGAGCTGACCAACATTTTGTCAAGAACAAACCTCAAACGCCAAACTATGTTGGAAATGTTCAGTTCTGTACGCGCTATTTTAAGACAGATCCTATTTCAGTACGAAGGTCACTCTTTTCTGCATGATTATTCGCCTGCATCATGGTGCTGAGTGTAAACAATGTTGCTCAGAAAAGCAAGCGTTGTGATTGTCGCTCAGTGTTTCGATAAAAAGTAGACTGAAAGGGTTTGTCCTAAACCTTTCTTGACATTTTGAAAATATTATTGCTTTTAGCGCAGTTGCGTCGTCATCATACATATTGTGAAACGTACTTTATAAACTAAATTTCAGGATATATATGACAAGGACGTGCCTATTTCATGATTTTAAGTACCGCAATTAATTCCCAAGTTCAAGAGCACGACAGGATTAGATTTTTAATACTGCGACGCAAAGTTGTACCAATCACGGGTATTTTAGGCGACCTACCAGACTGATAACCTTTCGATTAAAATAAAATTTATGCGACTTAGGTAAAAAAAAAGACGTCTAATCATATAAGATAATCTATACTAAATTTTACCTTAGGTCCGAGCGCGGCCGATGCTATGAGCCGAAGGGTCAATCAAACTGCGCAAAAAGCGTGACGTCATGGCGTGCTCTCTGCGCTTGATAGGACTAGCCGGCGTAGGAGCACGCACAGAGAGACGGCGAATAGCGGCTGGTCCTATCAACTGCAGAGAGCACGCCATGACGTTGTGCCTTTTTCGCTGTTTGATTGGCCCTTCGGCTCATAACATCGGCCGTGCTCTAACCTAAGCTGGAACGAAGTATAGCTTTTCTTTTGCTGTTTCATCGAAATTAAATAACGAAATTTATTTTTGGTACCTGAAAATAAAAGTGGATTATACGAATGATAAAAAAATGTGTACAGTTACTCGTTTCACTGTTGAAATAGTGCCTATTGCCAAAAAAACGCGGAAAATAAATTCTCAGTTTAGCGGTTCAAACCGGTTCGAACCGGTTTGAACCGTTATTTTTTGCTCCCCGGAACTGAACCGGAACTGAACCGAAAGCCGTGAACCCGAACCGGAACCGAACCGATAAAAATATCGGTTCGACACTCTCCCCTCCCCCTTCCCGTTGGGTTCCTTCTTCAGAAAACCCAGCCCATTCCTCCGCGATTGTCGACTTTTCAAAAATTAGCATCGTCGAAGGTCGCGGCGAGCGTGTTGACACAAAAGACGATTTGCCACGGTGCTGACGGCGAGTGTAGCAGCGGAGGATGGACAGGTTTCGTTGTCTTCCTAGAGAACCTGTAGGCCAAGGAAGAGGAAAACAGGAGGGATTTGAACTGCATGGTGACTAATAAAGCGCCTCATGACCGGGCCTGTTTTTCTGGCCGCAGTTGCGCTAGTGTTTTTTTTACTATTATTGTTTTTTATTTGTCGTTTCTTGGAAATTCACCGCCATTCTGCCGTTGGCTTTTACCCTATCCTTTTATTTTAATTGGTTGTCTGGTAATGCTAACGCGGAAAGAGACAGAGGTACCTTATTTTTCAGTACTTTTCTATGCCTCGGCCCAACTTGCCCCCCCCCCCCCCCCCGAGTTGTGTCACAGTAGTTCCCGTAACCGACACACACGTGCTGCAGATCGGCAAATAATTCGTTATTTTCTTTGCGATTACGCAACAGAATAGCAGGTTTCGGGACAAGGTACGCGTTTTTTGTCACTTGTGCCTAGACAAACCATATAAAAAATACAAACTGCAAATTCTTTCACTGTCGAAATCGTTTCACTACCCTTTTAACAAAAAGCAAAAAGTAGAGTAGAATATTTTTTTTTCGTGAAAGTGGCCTTGGACATGGTGCAGATTTGAGTGTTTTTTTTAGTTTTACCGGCGGTGGCGTACCAACTTGTTTTTGAGTGAAGTGCAAACCAAACCTCCCCCCCCCCCCCCCCGGGCCGGGGGGTGGTGATCGTGGAATCGCTTGGGCGCCGCCGGCCAAGTGCTTGCCCTGCCGAGTGGCGGCTGTTTCAGGGGGGGGGGGGAACACTTACCTTGCCCCCCCCCCCCACACTCTGAGAACTGGGGGGGGGGGGAAGGCGCCCCTTGTTCCCCCCCTCCCCGGTTGGTACGCTCATGTCAGCCGGTTCAGAACTTGGACTACTTCAAGTTCTGCGTCACGACAAGGGGCTGGATTCTTCGCAGGGATGATGACGACCGACGCGACAGTCTCCATCGTCCCTCTTTCGTCGTCGCTTCCTTTCATTAATAGGTATGTCAACACGCTCGTCAAAACATTTATATAGATATCATCCCAAGCAATACGTGTGTCGCCCCCGGATAGGCCGACGAAACTCTCACTGTCGAAAACCCAGGGGCGGATTTAAGAAGGGGGAAAAGGGGGGGGACGGGGGTGCTACCGCCCCCCCCCGCCCCTACCCCATTAAATCTTTAAGGTCAACTTCTAAAAAAAAATGATCCATGATATACACCAGTTAAAAGTTTAGTTTTTGGTGACAGCAAATATTGGGTCAACAAAATAGACCTGGCCAACGGTCGGCCGTCATTTCATATCTCAGCAGACACCCCTCCCGCCAGCCGAATGCCTACCGCCCCTCCCAGGCCTGACCCATAAATCCGCCCCTGCGAAAACCTAAGGCGTTTAATTAACTTAAACGCGTTTTCACCCGAAGTCCTCTGCGCAAAGCGGGCGTCCCCGCATCTTTCGCCCGATCAATCAATCGTCCCAGGATGGCAGGTACTCTCTAAAAGGTACGGTTTCTCCATCATTGTCAGTATCTCGCTGCGCTTTTCGAATATTGTGGCTCTCCAACTGGCTCCAACTTTCCACCCTTGTCAAGAGGTGTCGTTACTTTACCGCATAGAGGGGCTTCAGTCGTAACGCAGTCGATAATACAGCACTATATGGCTCCCAGGAGCAGAGGAACGCAATCCTTTGATCCGCGTGTTCTGCCGTCAACATGGCCATCATACGACACTGCGCCGCGTCGTGCGTTGTATGATGCCGTCTCAGGAAATTTTTAATCACTTTATGTTCTTACGTGGCATACAGCCACCGTGCACAACTTAGCGCAGATTATTGTAAAATGTTCCTTTATTGTGTCATAAACTCCACCATAAACTCCACCATAAACTCCACCATAAAACTCCACCATAAACTCCACCATAAACTCCACCATAAACTCCACCATAAACTCCACCACAAACTCAACAATAAACTCAACCATAAACTCCACCATAAACTCCACCACTTCGTGTTATCGAATTTTGAACCCACTCTGGATTAGGCAAGCAAGGTATGCTGTGACCCACCATTGTAATAAAAGTGTTTATCGCTAATGTAAGGGTTTTTTGACGCTGCACACGTAGTCAGAAGCTCGAACTTACTTATCTGCTGCGATCTCTTAATGTTATATGAACATAAACTGATTCCTCTTTGTGAAAAGTGAACTTTGAATACTTTGAATATTGGGTCTCAAGAATGACCACCGCTAAAATTCAGTGCTATGAGGATCGATCGCCATCTAGGAAGAGGCGCTGCGAACCTTGCTTGCACTCAATCGCCAGATTGATTTTTGTTTGAGAAAGTCTAATTTTGTTTATAACGAAAGGAAATAAAGCTTAATTGTAAATTTTGTTTTTGGAGATCAATAAAGGATGGCCAGTGCTTGAATATAGTGACCAATTGCAGACATAACAAAATGTCTGAGTAGAAGAAATTGTGTTTATAAAGTAACTCACTAACCCCGCATTTAGACTAACGCACGTAAGTAGAGTCGCCAAAATCAAAATCGTCCATTTTGTTATCGTAAACCCATCCTGCCCATCCCGAAGTCCTGCGATACACCCGGCAAGCTCAGCGGCCGGGCTCTGGCCCGCCCTTGTGGAGCCCCACCCTGTTCCCTCGACGAACAGCTCCCCGGACGCAGTCCAGCTTCCAACCTTTGCCTCCCACTTTAGGGCTCTCGCGCAGGCAGACAGCGGACAATGAGGCTAGTCGCTCCAGAACTGCCTCGGACCACCCATTTCCTTTGTGGGCTTCCGACAGTTCCCGACGATTTTGGTTCGACCTTAGAACAGGCCCCTAGCCCGGCGGAGCTTCAACACGCCCTTTCGCGGATGAAATCAGGCTCGGCGCCCGGGCCGGACGGGCTCCCAACAGAATTTTATAAAACTTTTTGGTCTGTTCTTTGCGACTTTTTTTGCGGCGTTTTACGGGTTTTCTTTGAGGAACAGTGCCTTCCGGCATCCTTCCGGCTTGGTCGAATAGTCCTTCTCCCCAAGGAAGGGGGAAGCCCGTGGTGACCTGGTGCTTGGCGCCCAATTACGTTGTCGAACGCGGACTACAAACTTCTGACCACTGTTTTGTCGTTGCGGATGCAGACCGTACGCCCAGAACTGATTAATCTGCGCTCAGACATGCTGCTGGTTCCAGGTCGCACCATCCATTCCCTGGTCGCCCTTACGCGTGGACCTCGGAGTACACGCGATCCCGACAGGCAGGCGGTCTGCTAGTATCCCTTGATCAGGCCAAGGCCTTTGATCGCGTAGAACACAAATATCTGTTCAGGGTGCTGGCCGCTTTCTGATTACCTCCGAAGGGCATTCTCCGTTCGAGTGTCTCTGCAATGGTATGCAAAGCTGACTTGTTTGTCGATGGAATCCCGGCCGCACAAGCTCCCCGGTCACGCGGGGCGTTCGTCAGGGGTGCCTCTCTCCCACTCCTGTTTGTGCTCAGTCGGAACCTTTCCTTCTGATCTGAGAGAGCATCGAACGTCAGTGGCCTTCTGCCCTGCGGAACGAGTCAGGTCGAGGCGATCATGCGTACGCTGACGATGTGACGCTCTTCGCCCGTGATGGCGACAGTGTTTTGGGGCGCTTCAGGCTTTCGCGACCTATGCGGCTTTGTCCGGCGCAGACGCAAACTCCACCAAGTCCAAGATTGTATGCATTTGGCAATCCCCTGCCCGATCCATTGCCGCTCCCCGCTGACGCAACTGTCGTAAATCTTGGGGGTGACCTTTGATAGAGACGGCGGAATGGCACGCGAGACGTGGCCGGCGCTTGCGCGTGCATACAACTCGTGCGTAGAAGAGGCCGGGGAATATGCCTTCCAATGGCCGTACTGCGTTACTGGCACAACACTGTACGTGGCACAGCCAGTGATTTGCGGTCGACTCTGGTATGTCGCGCGCGTAGCTTCACCGCCCTCTCCGTTTGTACGCCAGGCGCGCTCTCTCCGTGTCCTTTCTTTGGCAGGCAAGATGGCTCTGATGGCTCGCCCCGCGCCTCAGCCTCCCTCGAGAGCGCGGTGGCTGGAGCTTCCTGTATCAAACTGACAGCGTCCACTTTAGCTCTCAAGACCCTCTTGACTATCCTCGATGACACGGACCAGAGCCGTTTATACTGAGAGAGTTTGGCCTTCTTAAGGAGATTTTGACAGCCTGGCAACCACAGCAGCGTAGTCTGACAACCGGGGGATGACTACTTCCGTCCGCCATATTGTGGCTCTGACTCATAGGAACTCTACGCGATTTCTCAGGAATGAACAAGACAAAGAAGTAACGCCATATTGTGTTACCGCGAAATCCGCTTGTTCTAGCGGCCAACAAGCCCGCCCATTGGCCAAACTCTCTCAGTATAAACGCGCTCTGACACGGACAACCCGGCCCGTCCGCTGGCGATGTATTTTCTCGGGACATTGTATAGTGACCTGGAACCCTCGCAACTGCCCCTCATTGGCGCCCGCGTGGAAACGGTCCCGCTTTCTACAGAGCTGCTATTGAGACTTTCCGGCAGCTCCGCGCCCCGTGTATCAAAAGAAGACATTGTTGAGGCTCCGGCGTCTCGTCTTGTTGAGATCCTCTATCTGTCGCAGTTTCCGGCGCCAGTGCCGGGCTTGGGCCGTCGTACATAGGACCACCCCTCCCCCACGGTAGCCTGCCTGAGAAGTGTGTGACTTCCAGTGGAAGAAAGGTTGGGGTGTCTCACCAACCAAGGAGCGCCTTTTTCCGTTGGGGTTTGTTAGGTGATGTTGAGTCCCAACCGCAGCGCAGTGGAGACAAACGTCCACGTAACGGCGCAGTGCGTGGTGTGCATGCCTTTCCTGACGCTGGTGTGCGCCCTTATGTCAGTCAGGGGCCGTCGGCCCCGAGGGAATTTCTGCTTTCCTTGTAATCGCGCTGCCCGAATGGGTCCTGTGGCGCAACCGTTGTTCCTCAGGGGCGTGCGGCAGCGTTGGCCAACGGGCGAGGTGGCCACTTTTATGGAGTCTGCGACGGAGTCATGGTCACTCTTTTGGAGCCTGAGCTGTTCCTCCCATAGAGTTATTACAATAAACGCTAGAGGCTCAGCTGGCGCTAGTGTGCTGTTGCATTTTGAAGCAGACAGCAAGCAGTCTAAATTTGACTTCCGGTAATGTATTCCTATGGGAAAAAGCGAGTGCATTTTCTCTCTGCGCTCGATTATAAGAGCAAATATCACGAATAATTTGTACGTACTATTCACATTGGAACATTTCTCAGTCACGCAGACGAAATAATTGGTCAGTTACGGCGTTTTTCTTTCAAATTCATCACATTAAAAACGGTGCTAAAACGGCTTCGTACGTGTATTTTTGTGCACTGTCGGACACTGTTAGCGCGAACACGGCGTCGACGCTTTCCAGCATGGGGGATATACGTGCCAAACGAATGAAGGACATGTGGAAAACCGAGAAAGACGGCAAGAACTACGCAGTAACACTGGATAAGTAACTCCTTGTGCTTGCAGACGATCAAAATAAATTGAAAGTCACGTAATATAGTCAGATTTGCAATAGATAAGCACAGCTTTATTCCTTCTGCTCATGAATATGTGCGAAGATGCTTGTTCTGGGTTCATCACCCGCACGCTCCAAACCTTTGCAAATAGGGAGAGCCAGAGAGAAGGCGCCCGATAAAAACTGCCCGACATAGGAAATAATAAAAAGACACACCTTTCGTAGCTCACGTGCTTTATTTTTTTGCGTTCGGATGTTTTTTCTTTAACCGATCGTAAAGATGCACGACGGAGTCATTTTCATCCAATGACAGGACGGGCATATTAGCAATATATAAGCACCACCGAAACGCTAGCAAACCTTGAACACACTCTACATTCCTTTCGAACGTTAGTTTGCTTAGAATCGTCGCTCGTTTTCACATACCTTCCTTGAAACAGGGGTTTGGGCCTGAAATAGAGCGAAGTTTAACATCGCTCAGTGGTAAAGAAAAATGCTGTAACTAAAGCAATTACACATTCACAATACCAATAAAGGTACATACTATCCGGTACAACCGAAATTACAAAAGTTATTCATGTTATTTTCCGGCGAAGAGACAAAATTCACGCGCGTTTTCCCATAGGAATACACAGGGAGGCTGGAAAAGTAGACTGCATGCTGTCTGCTTCAATTTGCAACCGGAAGTCCCGTAGACACTAGCGCCAGCTGAGCCTCTAGCGTTTATTGTAATAACTCTATGGTTCCTCCTTGGAGCGGAGCGAGCCTCTGACAGATACAGCCGGCCTGGCCTCAAGAAACGGTGCCTCAGCCGCCACCTACGATCTAATCAGTAATAATAATACTATTTATTTCTCCGTCGACGTACAAGTACTTATTGCGACCAGTGGCGACCGAGGTCACCAGGCTTTGTCGCTTTGTGCAGCGTGGAGAGACCCGAGACCAAAACAAGACTCCCAACTTCGTGCACCAGGACGGCAGCGTCGGCAGAAGTAAAGCGATCACAGTATGTGAGAAAGCACGACCGCGTGGATCACCGTAAAGCGAGTACAAGGACAGTACACACACGTTAGCCTGACCGTTGGACATGAATCTGTAACGTAGGGCGCTTATGCTCCGGCTTCCTCGCCGTGAATCTGCGACGGCACGGAGTGATCATGAAGCGTCTAGCGATAGAAGCAATACGTAACTGGAACGAAGTA